>CAUYRH010093114.1:0-10478 GCA_963574655.1 Perodicticus potto
GATCTTTAAAGTATGACAATGGAGCTTTAATAGGGATTGCAGCTAGAATGCTGGCCTACCCTCAAACCTAGCTTGACTCAGGAAGCCTCTAGTGATTTTTTGTTTCCAAAGTGTAGCTATTGCTTTCCTATACCACACTGAGTCAAAATTTCCTCTACTTGAATTTTCTGATACAAAATTATTTAAAATTTTCATGGTTGCTTTCAGTACGAAATATAGAAACATTTGAAAAATAATTAATGTTAAGAAATAAAAAGAGTGAACATAGCTTCACCCACAAAGTTTTGCTAAAAAGCTACCACAGAGTGTAGTGATAAAAATAATCCTTTATTGTATAGAATGTAGAAGGCTTTGCATAAATCTTTGAGTCATGTTTTGGACCAGAATGATACAAACACAGAAAAAGAAAGGTGCTAGAAATGGATGCCTGAAAGTACATCAGAACTGGCTCTTGCACATTCAATATTCAAGTATCAATGAGTGTAGACGTGTCTTATCACTGTTTTAAGTTAACGTTCCTGGACGTCTTTCAAGAATCACCACTCTCCCTCTAATAAGAAATTAAGATAGATTCAAATTATTGTATTTTATCTCTTCCAAGCATATTTAAAAGGGCAACAACACCACTGGATTTAAATATTAATTATTGGCCCAAAATATCATATTTTTGTTTCCTTATTGACTCTGATAACCTGAAACTGCAATGACCTTATATTTTGCTTAGAATATATAAAATTCCACTAATCAGATCAAGAACAGTAATCTACTACATTCTTCTTACAGGCACACTTGTTAAAGTCCTGTGCATTCATCCTTTTCTCTAACATTAGCTTTTCAATCACTGTACTTCAAAAATAATTCAAAATAAGGAAATAAGAATCAGTTTTCTTGCATGGGAAGGAAAGCGGGCACCACTTCCAGAGGCTGAAACTATTACTATAGAAGAAAACCCTGGGAGTCAAAATTACCTTATGTACATCATTCTCTTTACTGGGGTTCATTTATTTATCTGTGTAATAAGGGGAATAAACTCAACTATTAATTCTTTTTTTTTTTTTGAGACAGAGCCTCAAGTTGTCACCCTGGATAGAGTGCCGTGGCATCACAGCTCACAGCAACCTCCAATTCCTGGGCTCAAGCGAGTCTCTTGCCTCCACCTCCCAAGTAGCTGGGACTACAGGCACCCGCCATAATGCCTGGACCTTTTTTTTTTTGGTTGCAGCTGTCATTGTTGTTTGGTGGGTCCAGGCTGGATTCGAACCCACCAGCTCAGGTGTACGTGGCTGGCGCCTTAGCCCGTTGAGCCACAGGCGCCAAGCCCGAACTATATAATTCTATAGGCTTTTGTCAGCTGTGAAAATTCATGGCCTTCCTCCCAAACATTCAAAAATTCAAGATGTCAGTTGAATTTAGTAAAATGCATGGAATCTAACTAGTTCTAAATAATGAAATTATGAGCCCCACTCTAGATATTACCAATTTCATGTCTCTTAATGACCATGAAGAATTTTGAAAGCAATCAACTAACTAAAAATTAAAATACAACAAAAACAGTTCTTATTCTAACATGAGAACCATCCAAGGAAATATTTGGGAGCCATTTATAGCAGTCACCCTTGGACAGATTGAATAAAAGAGAAGCATGAAGGGCGGTGCCTGTGGCTCACCAAGTAGGGCACCGGCCCCATATACTGAGGGTGGTGGGTTCAAACCCGACCCCTGCCAAACTGTATCAAAAAATAGCCGGGCGTTGTGATAGGCACCTGTAGTCCCAGCTACTTGGGAGGCTGAGGCAAGAGAATTGCCTAAGCCCAAGAGCTGGAGATTGCTGTGAGCTGTGACTCCACAGCACTCTACTGAGGGCGATAAAGTGAGACTCTGTCTCTACAAAAAAAAAAAAAAAAGAAAGAAAAGAAAAGCATGTAAAGGCCAAGTGCAAGTGTTTTGTCCTCATTCTGAGGGGAGAAAGGTGAGGAGATAAACCTTCATGAACATGAACACTCACTAAATTCCCTTGTCTCTATTAATAATTTTCTTTTAGAAAAAATATTATATCCTGTAGCCCTTCACATTCTATGATGAGGAAAATTGATTTCATTGTTCAAACACCAAGCCTACCAGCTAGGAGAGCAATAAGGGGAAAAAAAATAAGTCATTCAAAAACAATAAAACAAGGTAAGTGGCTTAAAGTCCCCAGGATATAAGGTCTATGGTTCCTGTGGGTGCAGAATTTCAGCTTTTTAAAATTTGAATATGTGTTTTCTCTCTGAGTTCCTTTGCTCTGAGGATAATGCTGCTGAGTCCCTTGCAGAGGAGAACAATGAGAATATTCAAGACTGAATATTGAGGATATGACTTCCTTCCTTCCTGCCTGTCCTTAAGTAAACTAAGCACCTTCAACTTTTCAGGACTTTTTGTTTTCTGTGTTTGGTTGGTTGGTTCTTTTCTTTTTTCACTGTTTCTTTTCTTGCCTCCCACATATAAAATAAAAGGGCTGAGGGGATGACCTTGAAGTCAACGTAGGATAACGGAAAGAAAATAGCCTTAGGGATCCAGTATATGTGGCTCCATTTGTAAAATGGATATCAGAGGATTGTTGTAGGGATAAGATGTATATAAAGTGCCCATTATTTCATGCAATCTTTAATGAGTAGCTGATGAAAGGATTTGTTGGTTTGCTTATTTCTTGTTGCTGTTGTAGTCCCTATTTTATTCTCCCTTCCCTTCTCTTAGTTTATAATCTCTTCTCAGGTAATAACTGAAATTCTAGTATGGATCTCCCTCACACATGCAATGATTATAGATCCTTGTATATAATATTCTTTTCATTGTCAAAGTAAAAATCCTTCAGTAAAAATTTAACTGAAGGGAGACTAATTTTTATTGCAGTATATTGTTGTGTTCTATTTTATCACTAGTTATTGTTAATCTCTTATTGTGCTTAATTAATTTTTTAATTTATTATTTTTATTTCAGATTAATATAAGAGTACAAATGATTAGGTAACATTGTTTGTGTTTCTTAAGGTAAAGTTCAAGATGCGGTTGAGCCCTTCAATCCGGGGGTGTGCTGTATACACTTACGTTGTGCACTTTAGATGAGAGTTTACCAAATCTCCTGTTTTCTCCTTTCCCTTTCTCCTCTCCCATCTCCCCTTACTTGAGTATAATTGTGTTTTTTCTCTCCTATAGGCATGTAATCATTTATCTATTGGTTTCATATTATTATTGAGTACATGGGCTACTTGCTTTTCCATCTTGTGATAATTCACTAAGGAGAATATTCTTCAACTCCATCCAGGCAAATACAAAAGATGTAAAGTCACCAGTTTTTTCATATGGCTGAACAGCATTCCATGGCATACAAATACCACTGTTTATTAATCCATTCATGGGTTGATGGCCACTTGGGTTGATTCCACACCTTGGCAATTGTGAACAAAGTTGCAATAAAGATTCTAGTGCACATGTCCTTATGATAAAATGAAGGGAGATTATTGATAAGTGATTTCCATTTCAGATTTTATGCCATTAAAAATGTTTTCAAACATATTAATCAATGCTAAACTTTACTGAAATGTTTTAAACTCAAATTATTCTTGTTAATAAAATTTTGCTTGATATTCTTGATATTTTTAAATGGGACTGTATTATCTACTTAAAGAAATGTTTCAAATAATAAACATTTAGCCCTTAGCAAAATGCCTGAAAGTCTTGAATGGCCCTATAAAAATGCATACATTACAAACTCAATGAATAAATTATAAATCTATCTTGAAACAAAAAAAAGCTACGCACAGGTAAAAAGAAATCTGAACTTCTTTTTAAGAAATCTATGTTGTGTCAAGTCTTTATTTTAAAAAATGCTATAAGCAGTTGTCAAAGGACAGGAAAATAATTTGCCTTTAGCAAGGTGGAATTAATTACCTTTCAACCACATATCTTTAAACAGACAGCTGCGATTTTCCATTATCCATTTTAAAATGCAACAGCCCTTTTGAGTGCTTTATTTTTTAAGCTATTAACTATGCTATTTTCCCTTTTGACAGTTTAAAACTTAGTAACTGAATTATGCTTTTATTTTTTAATATTAATGGCACAGTTTTAGAGCCCCACCAGCTTAAGTGTTTGGTCTTAAGTTACTACTACACTTTTTTAATACTACATAGATTTTCCTAACATATTTACCAAGAATAATCTAGTAAAATATATTTGGCATTGAACCTGATTTTCTTTAAAGTGTATTATGTGTATATCTGTATTTAAATACAAGTATTATCTAGTTTTTTGTCTCCACAGAAAAAAGAATATAGAATGCAAAAGTAACTAAAAACACAAAATATAAAAGTTATTAAAATTATAAGGACATAAAATGAATATGAACTATATAAAGTATTTCACGTATTTTAAATATCATTTTATAAACTTACTTTATATGCATATTTTATACTTGTAATAAATATTTTATATACAAGTATAATTTATATCAATTTTGATATAAAATATATTATCTTACATAAAATGCCTTGTGTATATAAAATTTATAATGTTTCTACATTTCCATTGTATTATATAACCTTAAGTGTAACTTCATTCTATTGATGGAGAAAACATAACCTAAACCAGAATGTAACACAAGATAAAAGTTATTGTCATACAATGTACCTCATCACACTATAAACTTAGATAAATCACAGCATAAACAATGATAAGCAAAAGGATACATAGTGTTTAAAATATCAGTACTTTTATTTAGACAAGTTGTTTATTTGAATAGAGATAGAACATATATGTGTGTGTGCAAATATATGGACTGACTGATAAATACATCAAAAGTTACTCTTGGATAAGCAACATGAAATGAAAACATATCCCTAATTTCTGGTTCTTAATGTGACTGAATATAAGCTGTAATGAGCATTAGACTGATACTGTCTGTTGTAAACACTCTACAAAAATTGCATAAAATCTATCAATTAGCTATGTTTAATAATGGACATCGGACAGCACAGGGCTGTGATATCTGGAAGAAAGAAAACGCAGAAAGTGAAGTTCCTAAACACCACAATCTCCTGCCTGGGAGCACTGTCCAAAACACAGCAAAGGCAGATGTACCTGAAATGGAGACCAATAGCCTGGTTAAGCAAAAGAAACAGAGAGAACCAGATTTGAGGTTACTGAGAGAGCTGAAATTTGTGTAGCAAGGTGCTGGGCAGGGTACTGAAAGGAGGGCGTTACACAGAGAAGAAATTCCACAAATCTCTGTAAGGGTTTTCCATGGAGATATAGCCAAATACTAAGCAGAGCAAGAACAAGTCACAGATTTATAAAGTCCTATAAAAAACAATTTCTGGAGATCTGTAATTTGACTAGGAATCGCACAGGTCACATGGTGTTCATAGATACTGGATTTCCAACAAGATAGAGGACAAAAGACATCAGAGGGACTCCTAGCAGTGAAATGTGACTGATAAGCAGTAAAGAAAATAACCAGTGGAAGAAGCTCAAGTTTTTGTTGTTGTTATTGTTTTGTTTCCCAAAATTTTGGTATTTTTAGATAAAGACTTTAAAACAGCCTCTGTAAATGTTTTCATAGATTCAAAGGAAAAGATGTAAATAATAAGGCAAGAGATTAAAAATATTATTAGAGGTACAGAAGTTATTTAAACAGAATCAAACAGAAACTCTAGAATTGACAGAAAAAGAAATGTAACTAGTATAACTTCAGTAAGCCTGGTAGGAAAGAACAAAAACTAGGGGATAAATGGAACCAAAATAGCATTGTGGTTGATTTAAATGCACAAAAATATCTATAATTATATTAAATTTAAGATATAAATGGACTAGGCATTCCATTTATCATGCAAAGGTTGTCAAACTGGATAAAAAAGGAAGACTCAATCATATGCCCTCCACAAGAGATTCATTTTGAATATAAAGATCCAGACAGACATAAAATAATTTTTTTAAAATACCATTCTAATACTATCTTAGGAAAACCAGAGTGACAATTACATTGAAAACTGGCAAGTTGACTTCTAGACCAGGAACATGACTAAATATAAAGGCACAATGTCACAATAATAAAAGCATCAATACTAAAAAGACATAACATGAACGGTGTACTAATTTAATCACAGAGCTTTGAAATAAATGAAGCAAAAACTGACCAATCTAAAAGGAAAAATAGACAACAGGCATAACTTTAGTTGTAAATTTTACCAATCCTCTTTCCACAGATGATGAATCAAGCAGACCAAGTAATCGAGAACAACGAGGATGTGAATAACCCTACAAACTAAATGACCTAATTAATATTTATAAAACATATCCAGAAGTAATAGAACATACAGGCAGTTCTAGTGGATATGGAATATTCACTAAGTTAAGCTAATAAACAAAATGCAAAGATATCTGATGAATCTTAATAATCTGTAAAGACCAATGTCACATATTATATGTTCTCTGACAAGAGCAGAAATCACATTAGATTTTAACAATTACAACAAAGAAAATCTTGTACAACCATATGATATTTAGAAATTAAAAGAATACTTTAAAAAACTCATAGAATATGTAAGAAATCACAATATACGCTAAAACATTTTGAACTAAATAACAAAACCAGAAAATTTCAAAATTTGCAGAATGTAACCAAAATAGCATGTAGAGGGAAACTCATAGCTTTACATGGCTAATATTTGCAAAGAAGAAGGATTTAAAAGCAGTGATCTAGAATTCACCTTAAGGAATTATAAAAAGAAATGCAAATTAAGCACAAATTAGAAAGAAGAAAATGATAAATATGATATTCATATCCATTTCCAAATAAAACAGAAAACAGTTGAAAAAGATCAGCAAAACCAAAGGCAAATTCCTTTAAAAATGTATGAATTAATAAATTCTTAATCTCACTGATTAAGAGAAAATACAAACTATTAATATCTGGAATTTATTAAAAGAAACATCAGCACAGAGTCTAAAGGAATTAAAAAGGAAATAAAAAATACTATGAACAACTTTAACACATTTTAAAAATTAGATGAACAGGGATAAATTCATTTAGAGAGACAATTCACAAAACTGACACAAGAAGAAATAATAAATATGAATTGAGCAATAACTATAAAATAAATACCATCCCTAATGAAAACTCTGATAATCCAAGGCTAGTGGTTCACACTTACAATCCCAGGTACTCTAGAAGCTGAAGTGAGCAGATGGTTTGAGGACAGGATTTAGAGACTAACTTGGAAAACATAGCAAGACCCCATCTCTAAAAAGAAAAAAAATACCATAACCAAAAATTTCAAAAATTAGCCTAGCAAATGTCCTTATTGTAAAATGATTTTATTCATCTGTGTAGATGCCTACTAATGGGATTGTTGGATATAATGGGATGTCTAGTTTGACTAGACTGTTTATTACAGCTCAATTTACAGTCACCAAAATGTGAAAACAACCTAAATGCACACCAACATTCCAGTCCACCACGGAAAGGATTAACAAACTGTGGTGTACATGTACCATGTAATACTATGCAGCATTAAACAAGTTGGAGACTTCACATCTTTTGTACTAACCTGGATTGACTTGGAACACATTCTGTTTAGTAAAACATCACAAGAATAGAGAAGCAAGAATCCAATGTATTCAATTCTAATATGAAAACAGTAGACGATCTAATACAAGATGGGGGTAGGAGAATGAGGGATTTAGGAGAGGGGAGGAGAGAGGAGGATGGGAGGTCATGATGTATGGCATGATGTGGGGGGTGGGACACCGCTACAAGAGGGACTTTACCTAACAAATGCAATCAATGTAACCTCTTTGTACCCTCAATGGATTCCAAACAATAAAAAAAGAAGAAGAAAATTAGCCTAGGATATGTCATGTGCGTGTGGTCCCAGATACTTCAGAAGCTGAAGTGGGAGGCTCTCTTGTGCCTAGGATTTCAAGGCTGCAGTGTGCTATGATGACATCATTGCACTTCAGCCTGAGCAATGGAGTGAGAACCTATCTCCTTAAAAACAAAGAAAACAAACAAGAAAAACACCTCTACAACCCAACATGACTTCACTGGTGAATTCTATCATATTTAAATGAGAAATGTTTTTAATTCTATACAAACAACATCAAACAATGAATAAAGAGTCAGCATTCCTAAGAACCCACAGACCAGCAAAATCCTCATTTAAAAAAGAAGAAGAAAAAAAAAAAAAAACAGAAAGGGATAGTAGAATAGTATAAAAAAAGAAAATTATGCACCTACCTTTTCCACATAAAAAGCACACAAATTCTTAATGTAATATGAGCTAATGAAATCTTGTAATTTACAAAAAGGGAAATAAAGCATGAACAAATGGAGTTTATCTGAGGCAATTTAACATGCTTTAGCATTTAAAAACCAATTAGTGTATTTCCTCTACTCATTAACATATTAGAAAAGAGAAATAAATGATCATATCAGTCTGTGCCCTGTGCTTGCTGGGCCTCTGCAGGCCTGCCTGCTGCCAGGGACTCTGCTGGCGACCCCCAGGCCTCCGCAGGCCCACCCCCAGCCAGAGACTCTGCTGCTGACCCACAGACCTGCGCCTGGCACCTACATGACCTCCACAGGCCTGCCCCCAGCCAGGAACTCTCCCAGAGACCACACAGCCCCACACCATAAGCCTGCAGGGCCTCTGCAGGCCAGCCTTCTGACAGGGACTCCACCAGCGACCACACAGGCTTGCCCCCAGCCAGGGACTCCCCTGGCAACAGCATGGACCTGCGCCCCAACCCTAGCAGGAACCAACAGGCTAGCCTTCTGCCAGAAACTGCTGAAGCCACAAGACCAGGGCCCTCCCTCTGGAGTCCGCCCGGCCTCTGCGTGGAGCCCTCCTCCTGGTCAAAGACTGCTGGAGCCGTGGGCTCTCTGTGCCAAAGTCACTGGCACCTGGCACTCCCAGAACCACGTGCACCATCCCCCACCTTGTTGCTGGATCCAGGGGTGCCACACTCCGAAGCTGCTCTCACAGCCAGAAATCCCTGGCTGGGGCAGTCCCAGAGGAACTACACAGGGTCACTCCCTACAAAGTTCCAGCAACAATAGTGATTCCGCCAGGGTCTAATCTTGGAGAGACACCATCCCAACTCTGAGGAAAGCCAGAGGCAATGACGAAAAACAATCATGGGGTGGAATCAACGGAAAAACTCTGGCAATATAAATAATCAGAGTACAACAACTCCTCCAAGGAGTGACAAGGCAGACACAGCACAAGATCCCTTGCATAAGCAAATGGCTGAGATGTCAGAAATTGAATTCAGAATCTGGATTGCAAATAAGATCAGCAGAATGGAGGAAAAGATGGAATTAATTTCAAGCAGTAATCCAAAAGATGACCCAAAAGATGTCTCAAGAATTCTATGAATTCAAAGCCAAAATGACCAAAGATTTTGACACATTCAGACAAAAAGTTGCAGCCCTCAAAGATCTGAGAAATACAGCAGAATCCCTCAGTAACAGAATGGAGCAAGCAGAAGAAAGCATTTCTAACATTGAAGACAAAGCTTTCGAACGCTCCCAAACCTCCAAAGAAGAAGAGAAATGGAAGGCAAAAACAGATCACTCTCTCAGAGAGCTCTGGGATAATTCAAAGAAAGCCAATATTCGCCTTATAAGGATCCCAGAAAGCGATGAAGCAACTTCACAAGACACAGAGGCTCTTCTTCACAAGATTATGAAAGAGGGTGGCACCTGTGGCTCAAAGGAGTAGGGTACTGGTCCCATATGTTGGAGGTGGCAGGTTCAAACCCAGCCCCAGCCAAAAAATAAAAAAATTTAAAAAAAGATTATGAAAGAGAACTTTCCAGACATGCCAAGAGTTTCTAAAATTCAGATAGCAGAGAGTTTCTGAACTCCAGCACAACTCAACCCGAATAAGATATCCCCCAGACACATCATAATCAATTTCACTAAAGTTAATATGAAGGAGAAAATTCTGAAAGCTGTCAGGTGTAAGAAAACCATTACCTATAAGGGGAAAAATATCAGAATAACTGCAGATCTCTTGGCTCAAACCTTTCAAGCTAGAAGAGGATGGTCATCAACTTTTAATCTCCTAAAACAAAATAACTTTCAACCCAGGATTCTATATCCAGCTAAATTGAGTTTCATTTATGATAGAGAAATTAAATACTTTAACTTAATACTGTAAAGTAACTCTTTTTTTTTTTTGAGACAGAGCCTCAAGCTGTCACCCTGGGTAGAGTGCTGTGGCATCACAGCTCACAGCAACCTCCAACTCCTCGGCTCAAGCGAGCCTCCCGCCTCTGCCTCCCAAGTAGCTGGGACTACGGGCGCCCACCTATTTTTTGATTGGAGTTGTCATTGTTTGGCAGGCCCGGGCTGGATTCAAACCCGCCAGCTCGGGTGTATGTGGCTGGCGCCTTAGCTGCTTGAGCTACAGGCGCCACCCAAGCAATTTGAGTTTTTCA
>CAUYRH010093115.1:0-16487 GCA_963574655.1 Perodicticus potto
TGCACACTAATACGTTCCTTTTGAAAGGATGTTTGGAGAGTACTTAGAGATCTAAAAATAGACCTGCCATTCCATCCTATAATTCCTTTACTAGGTATATACCCAGAAGACCAAAAATCTCATTATAACAAAGACATCTGTACCCGAATGTTTATTGCAGCCCAGTTCATAATTGCTAAGTCATGGAAGAAGCCCAAGTGCCCTTCGACCCATGAATGGATTAATAAATTGTGGTACATGTATACCATTGAATACTATGCAGCCTTAAAGAAATATGTAGACTTTACCTCTTTCATGTTTACATGGATGGAGCTGGAACATATTTTTAGCAAAGTATCTCAAGAATGGAAGAAAAAGTATCCAATGTACTCAGCCCTACTATGAAGCTAATTTATAGCTTTCATATGAAGGCTATAACCCAACTATAGCACAAGAATATGGAGGAAAGTGCAAGGGAGGGAGGGGAGGGGGAAGTTAGGGTGGCAGGAGGGAATTGGTGGGGCCACACCTACGATGCATCTTAGAAGGGTACAGGTGAAACTTACTAAATGCAGAATACAAATGTCTTCATACAATAACTAAGAAAATGCCATGAAGGCTATGTTAAACAGTTTGATGAAAATATATCTGATTGTATATGAAACCAGCACATTGTACCCCTTGATTGCACTAATGTCCCCAGCTATGATTTAATAATAAAATAAAATAAAAAGATTTTAGAAGGATATAGAATTCTGGCCTGGAAATTGTTCTGTTTAAGTATACTAAAGGTAGATGATCATTGTCTTCTGGCTTGAAAAGTGTCATTAGAGAAGTCTGCAGTCACCCTGATGGATTTTCCCTGTAGGTCAATTGAGGCTTACTCCTGGCAGCTTGCAGAATCTTTTCTTTTTTCTTGACTTTGGAAAGGTTGATCACAATGTGTCTTGGAGAAGCTCTATTAGAATCAAGGCAACCTAGGATCTGATATCCCACTCAAAGAAGTGTGTCAGAATCTTTGGTGTTATCTGGGCAATTTTCAATTATAACATTCATTATAACAATTATAACCTAGTATGGCTTCCACTCCCCTGGGCATTCTTCTTCCCCTTTTGGGATACCTATAACTTGTATGTTTGAACACTTCATACAGTCCCATAACTCTGTCAGTGAACATTCTTCTTTCTCTCTCTTTTTTCCTGCCTCTTTAACTATCTGAGTTATCTCAAGAGCTTTGTCCCCTACCTCTGAGATTTTTTCTTCTGCAGGGTCTAACCTGTTGTTGGTACTTTCTATTACATCTTTAAGATCCCTAACTGACTGCTTCAATTCCTTCAGCTCTGCTATATCCTTTCTGTATTCTTCATATCGTTCATCTCTTATTTGATTCTGTTTTTGGATTTCTTTTGGTTGCTTTCCACTTTCTCAGCAATTTCCTTCATTGTTTTCATCAGCTGTATTTTAAATTCCCCTTCTGTCGTTTTAAACAGTTCTTTACAGGTGGAATCCTCTATAGTAGCTACCTCATTGTCCCTTGGGGGGGTTGCTCTGGACTGGTTTTTCATGTTGCCAGGATTTTTCTGCTGTATCTTCCTCATAAGTGTTTTCTTTTATCTGTTTCCATACCCTAATTTTCCTTTCATTTCCTCTTGATCTTTAATTTGCCATGCCTTTGACCTAAGGTTTTAATGATTCCTTTTGGTACAGGACTAAAAGGGTGAGAAAATTGAAGAGCAAGTAGGGAAAAATGTTTTTAAAAAGAAAAAGAAAAAGAGAGAAAGAAGAATAAAATGGAATATTGACCAAAAGAGGAAAAGCACAGAAAGACAGAGAAAGGAGTAATAAAGGTATAAAGCAGGGTACCTTGACCCACACCTTAAAAACCCCCACCTTCTGGGGGTGCTGGGTGGGGTGGTTCCCTTGAGGTCAATAGCTCTTTGCCAACCTGATCAGACATGGTACCCCACCTTCACCAGATAGAGAGGAAAAACAAAAATAGTATAAACCACACCAAAACAAATAAACAGAAAACCTTACAGGATAAAATTAGGGGGAAACCAAATAACAGGGGGCAGAAAAACTAGCAAAAATGAAGTTCTCAATATTAAAGAAGGCAACAAGGAAAAATTATATTTACACTAGAAAAATGAAGAAATAAAAGCGAAAAATCTAAGGGGAAAAAAATTGAAATTATTTTTTAATTAAATTATAAAGAGATAGATCATGTATACATTAATGCATTTATGGGGTACATTATGCTGATTTCATATACAATTTGGAATGCTTACATCGTACTGGTTAATATATCCCTCGCCTCATTTACTTAATTATTGTGATAAGACATTTATACTCTATACTTAATAGATCTGACATGTACCCTTGCAATATACACCATAGGTGTGATCCCACCATTCACCCTCCCTCCATCCGACATCCCCCCTCCCCTCCCATCCCCCCCTTCATCTTGGGCCATAGTTGTGATCTATTCTTCATATGAAAGTGTGAGTGATTATAAATTGATTTCATAATAGTACTGAGTACATTGGATACTTTTTCCTCCATTCTTGAGATACCTTACTAAGTAAGATATGTTCCAGCTCCATCCACATAAACATAAAAGAGGTAAAGTCTCCATATTTTTAAGGCTGCATAATATTCCATGGTATACATATACCACAATTTATTAATCCATTCATGAGTCGATGGGTGCTTGGGTTTCTTCCATGACTCGGCTATTATGAATTGAGCTACAATGAACAATCTGATGCAGATATCTTTGTTATAAAGTGATTTTTGATCTTTATACTCCTAGTAGAGGAATTGCAGGATCAAATGGCAAGTCTACTTTTAGATCCCTGAGTATTCACCATACTTCTTTCACAAGGGACATATTTGCACTCCCACCAGCAGTGCAGAAGTGTTCCCTTTTCTCTACATCCACAACAATATCTGTACTTTTGGGATTTTGTTATGTGAGCCACTCTTACTAGAGTTATATGCTATTTCAAAAAGTTGAAATTAAAAAGAAAAACAACAGTATATATATCTTGTTGAATATTTACTGGGCAACAGGTGATCTTCTGGGGTATGAGATATTCATCACAATGCTGATGCAGCTATATAAGATGGAGACTGGAGACCTCTGCTGGCTTCTTTGCCCTCAAACCCCAGGGTTGAGAGCCTGAATCTCTCCTCAGTCCACTTAAAAGGCACTTTAGAACATTAACCTTGGCTAAGCAGATGTTTTCCCAGGAAAGCACTGTCACTGGGATCTCTCCTGAAGTGGCTGACCACTTATCACTTGCGCCAAAACCTGCCTCACTCTGTGTTCCTGAGGGTCAAGGCTGCAAGGCAGCTCTCCCACTGCTGAACACTGAAAGCCCTGCTCTTCCCTGGTGTCTCAGTCCTGGCCTTTGGCGCTTCTCACAGTTACTAGATCACTCACCCAAGGTCTCCCAGCCCAGGCCTGCCTCTGCAACCCTGAGGGTGGAGCCTGCAGGGCAGCTCTCCCATAATGGCTGCAGGTGAGGCCTACAACCTAACAATGATAGCTCCGTCCAGCCCCAACAGCTCAGTCCTCGACCCTGGACAATGCTTAAAGCCACCTGCACTCTTGTGCAAGTTCTCACAAGGTAATTCAACTGAGTTCCCAAGTCCAAAAAAACAAAACAACCTTCTGGGAAGGCCTTCCCTGTCTGCAATCTCACTGCTGTTGTAGCTACAGCCTCGGCTACCCTGGCCTCAGACCAAACACAACCATTTGTCAATTCCTCACTGCTCTTGTCCTCCTCCTAGGGTCCAGAAGTCTCTTGCTGTCTCCCTGCATTCCCAAAGGGATGTCTCTGGGCAGAGCCGACAAGCCAGAGGTGCCTGGAGTCTTCTCTCCCCAATCTCACGGAACCCAATTGCAAAGAAGCTATTACTCTGCTGCCATCTTGCTCCTCTCCCCCTTCTTGTCCTCTTTTCCATAAATCCTTGGAGTGTTACCATCCACTGTTCATCTGAATGGCCATTTTCTGCAAGGCACTGCTGGTCAGGCCCTAATAAGGCCAGGTGAGCCCAAGTGCTGACATCTGTAGATTTTTCATTCGCTTCCAAGGCTGCAGTCATAGATAAGTTGGGGAACTGGACTGCGTGGTACAAGCCAAGGACCCAGGTGTGCACCCAGTGAAGTGCCCACTAAATATAAATTTAGTCTAGAGGAGAGACACTCTGATGATATCACCACTTAAAGATAGGAGGACATTGGATAACTTTGTAACCTATAAAAGGGAATCAGCTTGCCATGTACTATGATGAGTTACTTACTCATGAGTAAACCTTACCGATGTTTACTTTCACTGTGAGAATAAAAAGTAACAAAGGAAAGGCAGAGCAGTTCTTTGGGGAGTTATCCTCACTGTTCTCCAGAATTGCTGCTTTTCTGTAAATGAGAATAAATCTGTTGATCTCTCATCTGCTTCTCCGTTGACTGGCTCAGATGACCGGTGGACAGATTCCTTGGTCTGGCAATGGGAATATTGTACAGACAGGAAAAAATATATTAATACTTGAAATCAAATATGCTCTACCAATTTCTGACCATGTGACATCCAAGTACAGTTTTCTCCCTGAGCCTGTCTCGAGAACTGCAGACCCATCTCCCCTCCTTGTGATGTCCCCAGAGACACCTGGAAATAGTATGTGGGTACTATTTCTAGCTCCCAAGTAACAGGTGGTACCACCACAGCCAGTCTGAAATCCACACTCCACATAACAAGGTGAAGAAGGCTCCTACCCAACTTTACTTCTTTCAGAAGGCTCTGAATGGAAATGAGAGGGTAAATCTCATATGTCACTCTGAGTGACCCTTAGAGTAAATAAGGAGAAAAATTGATGTTGAGTGATTTAACAATCAAGGGATCTAGGACCCTAAAGAGCTATGTAACCAGCTCTGTGGACAAATCTCAGTATCTTCTGCCTGTTTTTAAGGGTTCTCTCCCTTAACTAACTACTTGACCTTCTGGGTTGTTTCCCAGAAACAGTGGATTTTCTATAAGACAAAAGATCTGAGGTTCTGAGGGTCCCTGGGCAGACTTCCTGAAGCCAAGACTCACCATCCCCACAACCTGCCCCACAGGCCTGAGTGCTCCCCACACCATGAAAGATTTTTGGACTTCTATTCCCACCAGTTATCTGCAGGGAAACTCTGATCTCTGAGAGCAGACCCTGACTATCTAATCCTCAGCCCACCAAACTGTCTTTAACAGCCCTGCTCTCCCAGTTCTCAGAGAGGCAGGAATGTATGCAATTGCTTCCTTTTCCCCATCTAGTACTGCACAGAATAACCTGCCCATCTCTGGGCACTGGGTCTTCCCTTTGCAGTGGGGGGTATGATCTGGTGGTGCCACAACCACCTGCCTCTGCCTTGGAGATATCCATGCTCAGGAGCTGCACCTTCAAACTGAAACTCTAAATTCTGATTCTGCTTGTGTTTTGGGGGATTCTCTTTGTTAACTCAGCCCTATTGCCTCCTATTCCTCCTAATCTCAAGCTACCATCCACGAGTCATCAGCAGACTGCCCTGCTGGCCCCATGGGAGTCTGCTGCTAAGTGAGTGACGTATCTTTTTTAACATATTCCCCAGTTCTGAGCCCATGGGAACCCTGCTTGTCAGCCCTGCTCTAAATCATTATTGTGTGCATGTTATTACCTCCTCTGGTTTGCCCGTTGGTTATATATTCTAGCAGTCCTATGCTAATGCCAGCTTGTTGGGACTTACTCACAAGCTTTTTGAGAGATGCTTCATCAATAGCATTGCTGAAATCAAGATAAATTATGCCTTTTTATAAACTAACTTGGTTACTTCATCAAAAAATTTAGATTAGTCTGACATGATTTATTTTTAGAGAATCCAGGCTAGCACCTGCTCAACAACTTGGATAATTGATTCCATTATTTTATAAGAGATTTAACAGAGCAGCTCAGTGTTGAAGGAAAGTTTGATGATGGACCCATTGCGTTCTCCATGAGGAGTCCAGAAGAATCACAGTAATACAAGTCTACTATGTGCAAGAAGAGGGTTTGGGTTTTTTTTCTAATTATCATCTTTAGCAAGCTTCAGGTGATAATGCTGTATCTCAACTACATTGAATAACTTGAAAATTAGTTGTTGTCTTAATAAAAAGATAACTTAAACTAAGAAGAGAATGATTTCTTTTTCCTACATGTGTCACTTCTAGAACTTGAACCATTCAGTGATTTTGTGAAATCTCTTCTGCACTTGGATATCAAGGGAGTGGATATAGACAGGAGATTTGGAATTTTTTATGAATAAATAAATTTTTTTGAGACAGAGTTTTACTCAGTCACCCTGGGTAGCATGCCATGCTGTCATCACAGCTCACAGCAACCTCAAACTCCTGGGCTCAAACCATCCTCCTGCCTCAGCCTCCTGAGTAGCTGGGACTACAAGCGCCCACTACCAAACTTGGCTAGTTTTTCTATTTTTAGTAGAGATAGGGTCTCTCAGTCTTGTTTAGGCAAACTCCTGAGGTCAAGTAAGGCATCTGCCTGCCTCAGCCTCCCAGAGTCCTGGGATTACGAGCATGAGCCACTGTGCCCAGCATATGAATAAATAATTTAAGAGTAAGTAATAAATAAAGTGACACACATAGGAAAACAATTGTGTTTGGTTTTCAAAGGCTGTCATTAAAGTCAGAAACTTTCAGCACCTGGTGGGTTAAAGTCAGAAAGCTTTCAGCTACTGGGGGGCTGAGGCAGGAGGATCGCTCTAGCCCAGGAATCTGAGGTTGCTATGGTCTGTGACACCACAGCACTCTAGCCAGGGGACAGAGTGAGACTCTATCTCAAAAAAAAAAAACAGAAAGCTTTCAGTTATGTGTGACAAAAATATGCTGCTACTTTAGTAAGGAAATGTTCTTGGCTAGGAAGATAAGATGCAGGAAAAATATGAGTGGGAATCAACCTTGAAAATGACTAGACACTCCAAAACCAGGAATAGAAATGCTACTAGGACCTTCTGTTGCTTGCAGATACACAGCTTTCTTTCAGTAGGCTTCTGTCACCCAGACATACACATCGTCCCTTGCTCCTCTCAGACTCACACTAAAGCTCACTACAGCTTGACACAGAAATTTGTTGCAGAATAAAAAAAAAAATTAGAGGTTTGTAGGTTCTGATTTAAATCAAGATTCAAATGGGTCAAGTCTGAATTGTCAACATCTCTACCATACCTGGTTAGAAGCAGGAACATATGGGAAATTTGGTAAGCCAGAGGGGGTTTGAGCAAGTCGTCGCCATATCAGAAGCTTCACCACAAAGGAATGTGGGGTGAGAACACTTCCCTGCCTCCCACCACCCACATGCACAGGGACTGTCAGTAAAACAAGCTATGAATAATTTCCTCTGTCCATATCAGAAATAGACATGTTTCATTTTTCTCGTGATAAAATGAGAATGTTTTTTAAAAAACACGTCTAAAATTGTTCCATTTCCAAGCTTCAGACATCATTTAGAACAAATTAACTTTGCATTCAAGACAGCAGAAAGAGCACCTGTTTTTCCCCCCTGCCCCTTGTCAAACTTCATTGAAATGAGCAGATAAAAATAAATCAGGGAAAAAGAATAAGAGAGGGAAGAGAATCAAAGGCAGCACTGCCATGTTAAGGCTATTTCACAAAGTTTTGAGAGCTATACTGCCTACAAACAAAGAAAGGGGCTTCAAGGGCATGGGAGGGCAGCCTGCCTCACTTGTGGAGTGGTGGTGGGAAGCTTATGGGATACTCTGACTCAACTCACCAAGCGTGTCCTGCACAAAGCAGTTTCCATGTGTGGATGCTGGGTGGGCACTAAGGAGAGAATGTGGGTATGAGGTAACCTAGGCAACCACTGACCGACAGAAAAGAGCAAAGGTGCCTGGAGACACAGCAAGACCAATGAAATACACCAGGTATTTCAAATGCAGAGGAAGAGGGTGTTTGTACCTGCACACTGCCTTGCCAGAAAGACCCACTTCCACCTCCCTATCCTTAAATAAACTTCCCTTTTTATGCTAAAGCCTGTGCCGATTCACTTTTGCTTTCTATTCCCACTGCTCCCTTTTTGTTTGTTTTTGAGACAGGGTCTCACTCACCCTGTCACCTGGGTAGAGTGCCCTGGCATCATCACAGTTAGCAGCAACCTCAAACTCCTGGGCTCAAGCGATCCTCCTGCCTCAGCCTCCCGAGTAGCTGGAACTACAGGCCCTCACCACCACACCTAGCTAGTTTTTCTGTTTTTAGTAGAGATGGGGTCTCACTCTTGCTCAGACTGGTCTCAAACTCCTGAGCTCCAAGGATCCACCCACCTCAACCTTGAAACAAGTGGAAGGGGAGGCAGGAGAAGTGTCTCTCCCTGTGGCCTATATTTATTCCCTCTTTCCCCTCTTTCTTTATCTCTCTTTTATTTCTTCTTTTCTCTCAACAAGTGTTAATTGAATGTCTGATGCTGATCCATAATTTTGTTCTTCTTTCTTGGTCTTTTTGTGACCTCCACACTCATCCAGGTTCCTCCTCTGGATAGCCAGATTTTGGAAACAGCATCAAAGTGACTCCCTTTATTGATAATATAAGAAAATCTTGGCTTGTCGCCTGTAGCTCAGTGGGTAGGGTGCCAGCCACATACACCAGGGCTGGTGGGTTCGAATCCAGCTCAGGCCTGCCAAACAACAATGACAACTACAACCAAAAATAGCTGGGTTTGTGGCAGGCGCCTGTAGTCTCAGCTACTTGGGAGGCTGAGGCAAGAGAATCACTTAAGCCCAAGAGTTTGAGGTTGCTGTGATGCCACGGCACTCTACTGAGGGCAAGAAAGTGAGACTCTGTCTCAAAAAAAAAAAAAGATAGAAAGAAACAACTCACACCTGTATTGGTGAGACCCCAAATTTCTGATTTCAGCTCCTACATCAGAAAATACTTCCCCAGGGATATTTTTTGCTCATTTGTTTCTTGCATGTGTGTTTGTGTGAGAAGGGTTGTAGTTTTACTCAAGATAATTTAAGAAATGTTACAATAGGCTCAGCACCTGTAGCTCAAGCGGCTAAGGCGCCAGCCACATACACCAGAGCTGGCGGGTTCGAATCCAGTGTGGGCCCGCCAAACAACAATGACAACTACAACCAAAAGATAGCTAGGTTTGTGGCGGGCGCCTGTAGTCTCAGCTACTTGGGAGGCTGAGGCAAGAGAATCACTTAAGCCCAGGAATTGGAGGTTGCTGTGAACTGTGACGCCACAGCACTCTACCGAGGGCAACAAAGTGAGACTCTGGGGGCAACAGCTTGAGGCTCTGTCTAAAAAAAAGAAAAGAAAATCTTAGACAAACTTAATGACAAAGCTCATTTTTAAATCCACATGTGAGGCTCTGGATATGAGGCCACCCGTGTCGCTCCTGAGTTACCAGGCAACCTTTGCCCAGACTCCCTTCAGGAGTAACATTTCCAGACTCCACTCTTGTTCCAGCCTCAGAAAATTAGTAGTAAACAATTTTAAGTTGCACACGAACTTTATGGACACCCTGTGTTGTATCTGTTTCCTTCAAGATGGGTTATTCTAATCATACATAGCTAAATGACTAATAATAAATATTTTAAAAGAAACCAAATAATACCATCCTATAAACAGCTAACCTCACTGCCTCAATCATACAACCGGAGAAGTGAAAGAACTTTAAAGAGTCATTGAGAAAAAGATTCATAGACAAAGAAACAGGGAACACTTTCCAATTATGCCAATTTAGGCAGTTCCCTGTATTTTTATGCCTCATCCATCCCTGCCTAGAAAGGGTGGCAGTAAATGGCTGACATAGCAAGGGGCTTGCAAGGAGCTGCAGCCGGTATCTTACTTCACACATTTTAAATCCTATTTTTACCAGGAAGGAAATCTCTTATTAACTGGACACCTAGCAGCTTCAAGTCTCATAATTATATCTAATTTAGTCCCGTTCATTACCCTACAGAGCGGCAAATCTGGGGCAAACAAAAAACAAGGCTTCTCCAGAAGAGTCTCCAGGAGAAAATATGTAGAGTTTCCAGGATAAGAAAGCTTTCAGCTGATCCTTATTCCACTGAAGCACTTCAAGGAACGTTTGAATCAAAGTCCTTTAGGGGAAAAAAAGTTCAGAACTCTGACCTTCTGAGTCTACTCCTCACCCTTGAAAAAGAAAGAAAGGAATATTTTATTACCATGCTCTCACCCGCATGAAGGTGAGCAGGGGAGGACAAAGAGGAAGGCTGCAAAAGCTGAGCTTGGAACAGAGTGAGCGCATGGCTCAGACCAGCTCTAAGAAATGGAGAAAGCAGTCGGGAGCCCTGTGCTGGCGATTCAGTGACTGGAGGCTGCAGCAAGAGCACACATGGCTTTGGTCCCTCTTTTCTGTGACGCCGTGACCTTGCAGGTGGTGGGAATCCCATGTGTGCAAGCTGCCTGAAAAAGTGCGTGAAACGGAGAGGCCCTGGTCCTCTCTTGCACACTCCAGCCTAAGAATCAAGAAAACACTTCAGCTGTGACAGGTGTATGTCTGGATTTAGCTTGCCTCACACACAGACCAATAAAGGCAGGTTTTAGATTCTGCTGCATAATCAGAAAATACTAATAGCACTTTGGGAAAACATGGTAAAGGTGAATGGACTCTTGGGAGGGGCAATATTTTGAACTTATGGGAGTTAATGAATGATAAGCTTAAAGGAGTAGTTATTAAAAAGAGATAATAATCTCTCTGAGTTACTATCACAAAGGTTTTATCTCTCTCAAGATGGGTTATTCTCACAAGTGTACATTAGCTAAATTACCAATAATATGTATTTTTAAAGTAACCAATAATATCATCCTATGAGCTGCTAACATCACTGCCTCAATCATGCGACTCACGAAACTAGGGGACTTTAAAGAGTCTTTGAGGAAAGGAGATTAAGAGAAGTGACATGCAGATATGGCCTCATGGTAGTAGAAGATTAACCTCCTCTACATTCATGGCCTAATTAAAATGAGAGCTTACAGCTCATTCTAATATTTGAAATTAGGCCATATCATCAAATCATCATTTTAAAAACAAGAACATCTACACTTTTTTTAAGTTTTTATACATTTTTTATTGGGCAAAAATAATCACATAAAACTGATTAGTCTCTGCTTTTTACAAGTTAAGTGGCCTATATTCTTCAAATTATTGTTTGTCCAAAGAATATGGCTGTTACCACATAGTTTTCAATCTATAAGAGAATAAATCTGCCCTTCAAGGTCAATTCTCTTCCAATAGATCATGTATAGGTTGTAGTGTACAGGAGCAAAAGACGCAGGAGATATTAAGGGTTTTCCTGGTAAAGCGGCTCTTGAAGAATGCTTTGAGTATGTTATAGCAGAGGGCCCTTTGCCTCAACAATTTTCATAAGTATAAATTATGTTGCCATCCCTATAAAGAAGATGAATAAGAAATCTAGTTCTTACACATCTTCTGGACTAGGTGAATTAAGTGCAAGACAGGAAGAATTTTCTCTTAAAATATCAGCAAAGTGGCAATATATTCCTGTATTATAATAATTCCCTTCTTAGACAACTTATATCGTTTTGAACAACAAGGGATGGGCTTGATGGAAAGTACTTATGGCCTATTTTACATGGATGGGCGTGGTTCTAGACATTTAGGGCACAAAAGGAATAAAACAGGTGGATTTCTGCCCACAGCAGTTACTTTCTGGCAAAATAGGCAATAGAATTAATTGTAACAAATGAGCAAGTTACATCATGTATTACAAGGTGATAAGTATCAGAAATAAAGAAGTAAGAGGATGAATTGTCAGCAAGGGGAGATAGTTTACAATTTTAAAGAAGATTATTCCTGCCAGTATCACTTCAAAAGTGATATCCAAGCAACAACAGAGTGGGAATAAAAAGAGAAAAGCTGCCACAGTTAGAAAAGTCAGTGTCAGGTGAAATCAGGAGCCACTAGTTGCTATCTCAGACATGGAGGCAGCGTGTCAGGGTACAGGTGCCATGGGGTCGTGGGTGTCACGGTGGCAGTCTGTGGAGGTTCTTTTCTCTTTGCTTTGATTTTCCCACTAAAAGTTGAACAAAACAATCTGAAATACAGGTAAGGAGATTTCAGTAGTTTAAGAAGAGACAGAAGGCATGAAATATTAATTCAGGAAAGTAGACAAAGAATGGCCTGGGGAAATATGGATAGTGGTGGCCGGGCAGCAATCAGAGTTGGCGTGGGATGAGCAGAGCACCTGCCTCCTTTTCTTTCAGCCACCACCAGCAGCGTGAGTGCTACAGAGCAGAAAAGGGCTGAGGCTCTGCCGCCCAAGGGTGACCAAACAGGGGGCTGGCAGGAGACAGCAAGAGGGGGGAATGGAGTGATTACCCACAGCAGTTATGTTCAGTAAGAAAAGAAAACACAAGGCCAGGCGTGGTAGCTCACACGTGTAATCCCAGCACTCTGGGAGGCTAAGGGGGAAGGATCCCTTGATCAGGAGTGTGAGACCAGCTTAAGCAAGAGAGAGAGCCCACCTCTACTAAAAATAGAAAAACTAGCCAAGCATGGTGGCAGCCACCTGTAGTCCCAGCTACTCGGGTCACTGAGGCAGGAGGATCCCTTGAACTCAGGACTTTGAGGTTGCTGTGAGCTATGATGCCATAGTCTCTGCACAAGGTGAGTAGATCTGATGTAGTCCTTTTCATGGCCCTACAGAGCAGCAAGTCTGGGGTAAACAGAAGATAGGCTTGAGAATGAGACTGTCTTCCAAAAAAAAAAAAAAAAGGTAAAACATAAGGAGATTAAAGAACAACAAAAAGCTTGCAGAATAAGTGAATTATGGGTCTTGGAGGTGTTAAAAGGTTTTCAGAGTCAAGATAATAGAGGGAGCCTCTGGAAAACTTTGGAGCAGCAGGCTAGAGTGGGAGGGTAAAACTCGGGCCAGGGAGGAACTGCAGTTATGGGTAATGATGACCAGGTCCATGATATCACCATGAAAACGCCTGACTGAAGTCGGGTCAGAATAAAAATAATGGGAGAAGAGGCATTGAAGGCTACCAGCATTCAAGTTGTTGGAAAAACTGTCTACATGTATTTCAGGGTCATCCAGAACTAAGCCTAAAGTTGTCCCAGAAAGAAGGGCAGTGACTAGGGATTAAAGGTGCAAGAGGATGGGGAGAATGGCTGTGGGATCAGTAGGGCACAGTCACAATGGGGGCGGGGGGCAGAGACAAGGAACTTGAAGCGGGGAGTTTAGAGGAGAAGGGAGACTGTCTTTCCTTCAGGGCCTGCGTGAGGAGAGCTGCAGAGAAAGGAATCCCCAAAAGACGCCTGTGCACCTTGCAGCGTGTGACATGCTGTTTACAAAAATCATTTTATAATACAAGGTTTACCCCTCTAAGCGGCTAGACACAAAAACAGGAGCGCTTGAGTCCGCGATGGAAACAGCCTCAACGCAACAATTTCCTCTACTCACTTCCCATCAGCACAGGGTTAGGGATTCTTCCAAAGGAGAGTCGAGAAACCAACTGGAATTAAATGCCAACTGCCAGAGAAAGATCATGGTCATTGGAATGAGGCACCCGTGTCCCGCTCTGGAGGAACCATCTCCCGGGTACAGGGTAAACCTTCTCTCGCTCAGCTGCAAACCTGTGCTCGTGGGATGTTCTTAGAGGACCCCAATGGGACAAATCTCCACTCATCAAAACCAGTCGTCACATTCCAAAACAGTCTCACTGAACTTATCAGAAACAGGGAAAAATAAAATTTCTCCAGATTTGTATGGGTCTTTTCCAAGATAATTAGCTTTCACAAGCAGAGGCTTTCATTATATTTTTCACTTGACAAAGCTCAATCACCCAAGTGCCTTTTTTTAGCAATGAAACATATTTATTTATTCTAAATCCCTTGATTTTATGTAATATTTATGTAACGTTCAGCTCTTTCCATGTGTGAAGAAAAGTTGGTATGTGTCTCTTCATGTTCAGCTGCTGACTGATTAGTTTAATGATGAACGACAGGGTGAGCGCAACATGCATGAAAGAAAAGATTGAACAAAATGCAGATGTTTTATTTTGAAAACTAATATTGTTTTTTCCTTATAGCTTCTTTTTTTCCTCACACAAAGGCATAAATATATTTGCAACACCTCATAGGAAAATGAGAAGATATTGCCAAGTATTTCATGATCTTAAAAGATTACCTCCCAATAGCTCTGTGATAAATAATCCAACTTAACTTTCCTTTTAATGTCCCTACCATTTGCTGAATAATAAACAAGCTAATACTAACAAGCTCATGAAGTAACAAGACAAGCCTTCCACATTTCTCAACTCTGAGCAACTCCACAATCAAGGCACCATCATGTATGAGATGCTAAGAGGATAATAGGAAAGTGAATAGGGAATGCTCCTGCAGGCATTTTAATTTTTAAAAATCTTCCTCTACATCCACCTTTTGGAATAATTTCAAGCAGCTCTATTTTTAGCGTTTAAAAAGTAAAAATAAATGTCCAAACCATCTACACTCCTAAACTCATAGTTCCTTATTCAAAACAAATGCAATCATCTTTATCTGCGCTACTTAAGCTGCCCACAGTTAAAACTCAAATTTTTCACCATATCACATTAAAAGTGCTCTACTTCCCTAATCTCAGGCTCTAAGATCAGGTGTTCTTTTTGTTTGTTTTTTAGGGGGTTTTTTTATTATTAAGTCAAATAAATATACATAGATCATGAAAACATTTATGCACATGTGAGGTACAATGTGTTGATTTTTTTTTATATACAATCTGACGTGGTTATATCAAAGAAAACTTTCTTATCTCTGTAAGTCTCTTCCAGTGCAAAAATCTAAACTGTGTTTTCACTGTGACTTTGAATTCTTTTTTTTTTTTTCTTTTTTTAAGAGACAGAGTCTCACTTTATCACCCTTGGGAGAGTGCCATGGCATCACAGCTCACAGCAACTTCCCTTGCATCAGCCTCCTGAGTAGCTGGGACTAAAGGCACCCACCACAATGCCCAGCTATTTTTTTTCGTTGTTGCAATTTGACCAGGGCTAGGTTTGAACCCGCCACCCTCAATATAAAGGGCTGGTGCCTTACCCACTAAGCCACAGGTGCTGCCCAACTTGGAATTCTTAAATTACTGAAAGAGACCTATGATTCCACTCTGATTTCTTCAATGCCTTCATACACATTTGCTTTTCAGCATTTGCTTCCATCCAATTAAAAAATATATTGATTTTGTTTAGATGTAGCCGGCAGTGAGCCACTACGACCAAACGAAAGATGAAAACCCGTTGAAAGCAACCGCTTGATACTCCCCACATAGTATCATTCTTAAAATCATGTCTGTTTCCTATTTTCAATATAGAGTTGAATATATAGAAGCATCTTGATGGAAAGAGCTGTTGTGAAGCAACAGCTTAATTTCTGTTAATCCCATGTGAGAATCAGTTTAAAATCTCTAAATTGCCTGTGGTGTTCATTATTAAAGTATTAATAATCCCAAGTACCTAGTTTTTGATGGAGAGATATTTACATGATCACAAAACTATATCAACATAATTGAATCATATCTATATAATAGTTGAATAAATATCATCACCAAGGTATTTCTGCTGGTACTAGAATAAACACTATATTTTTGGTCTTTCCAAATGAAAACTCTCAGAATGAATGACTAAATCCCCAGTTCACTCATATAAGTAAAATAATAAGTACCTTTTACCCACAGTTATTATAAGCATCAAAAGAGATAATGCTAATAAAATGCTTAGCAAGCTGTATAATGCATAGTATCATTCAACTAAGTGTCAGTCATTATTGGTATTTATGTTATTTCTAATATCTGTGCTTTTATCTCAGTATTTCATGAAACACTATCATTTTAGGGCTTGCCTTTGTTCATGCTGATCCACCATCTAAAATGAATGCTCTTCCTCACCCTGTCAGTCCCCGTCAGGCCCAGCCTTCTAGACGCCACCTGTTTCCATCTGTATTGGTGACCTATCACTGCAACAAGCTCCTAACCTCAAACCAACATTTATTATCTCTTGGTTTCTATAGGTCCAGAGTGGACTCAGCTTACCTGGCTGTGCTGCAGCAGAGTCTCTCTCAAGACTGTGACCAAAATGTGGCTGAGGTTTTGTTCTTACCTCAAGGGCTGATGGGGAAGACTCTACTTCCAACCTCACTCAAGCAGTTGTTCCCAGGGCTCAGGAAATCCTGAGCGTTTGGTGCATGTGTGAGCCTTCATTCTTCTGGCTTTTGCCAGAGCCAGACTCAGTTCCTCTTGCCAGAAGTATCTCCAACATGAGAGCTTTCTTCTTTTTTTCAACTAAAGTATATAAGCTGAGAAAAAAATAGAGAATTCCGGGTGGTGCAGCCTATATACCCTATGGCCAGGAGGAGTGAGAGTTATAAGAAATACCTGTATAGCTCAATAATGGAACACCTTGGTGGAAAGGGCATGGAGAGGGATTTAGCTCTCCTAACAA
>CAUYRH010093116.1:0-14448 GCA_963574655.1 Perodicticus potto
TAATGAAGAATAATAAAATACATATATTTAAAAAAAAAAGAAAAAAAAGAACAGAATTGATAAAATACATTATGGCACCTAAAAGTATCAAAGTGGGAACAAAATAGTAAAGGATGATCAGATAGCATCAAAGGGTAGAACAATACCTAGAGAAACAATTTCAGGGAGATTCTATTTTTTTAAGCAATGCGTAGAGCTAACCCAAGGAAGGGTATCTAATAAGAGATTTTTCCTCTGTAAGTCAAGGACTGCGAAGGGCTACATCATCACTTTTTCTAGGATGAGTTTTCTAACTTACTTGTCTGCCCTTGTATATATAAATAAAGGCTCGAAAGTATTTGCAGGAAATAGGATATATTTAAAAAAAATCAATCTATGGGGGAAGGGGATGGATAAATTCATGCCTGTTTGGTACAGGGTATACTATCTGGGCACACCTATCACTGTGACTCAATCTGTACAAAAAGTATGTAAACAAAACATGTACCCCCTAATATTCTGAAATTTAAGAAAAGATCGATCTAGAATAGTTGAAAAAAAAAACAAATAGAAATTCTAGAAATGAAAATAAAATATTAATTTACACAAAGCTGCAAAGTTTGGATTTTGTAGCATATTGGAAATAGCTGAAAAGTGGTTCTGACCCTGAGTCCAGCAATCTGGAAGTAAGAGACTGGTAAGTCCCCTCACCTAAGTGTCCTGGGTGTTCATTATCTAACACCACTTCCAGGGGGCAATACCCTGAGGTGCTGGGCTGGGGGCTCAGTCCTCAGACTCAGAGAACAGTTGATAAAGAACAACTACCACCTCTCCACTTTCCTACTGACGTAGTTTTGTACAACAATGGCTATAGCTGTACTGCAGAAATATGATTAGGGTGAAACAGAAATACTCGGCAAGTGCTAGCCTCTCAGCATAGTACTCACATGGAGGAATATAGCAGGTGCCTAGACCTAGCCTCATAGGTTCTAATTCAAGAGGACTGCAGGAGGGGCTAGTTGAACTCTATCATTGATGTACACTCATATTTGGAAATCTTTGGGTTGGAAGTTGCAACAGAGATCCTAAGGAAAGCAAAAATCTCTATGGAATGAAATACACAGGTGCAATATGGTCTGGGCCTAACATGGCAGAGCTGTAGCTAGGCCTTGAGTCCTTGGTTGAGTGGGACCTTCTGAACCAGCCTCCAACCTGCTGGGGGCCAAAGCCCCTCCAGAGGTCTTATTGCTGATGTGATGAGCAGACCTGCAAGTGGGGCTCTGTCCAAGTACCTGCCTGCAGCCTTCTCTACTCCTTGCCAGGGTCTGCTCATTCTGACCTCTTCTTTGTCCCCTAATGAGTAATGGTCTCTGTATCCCCTGGAGAACTTCCCTTTCTGTGACCCATAAACCTAGTGAAACCCATAGGAACATAGGAACAAGAGAATCAGTCCCAGCAGAGAACTCCATAATGGAGAGATAGAGAAGAGGCTCTTGACCTTGACCTGAGAGGTTTTGTGACTGAAGCTCATTAAGGGCAAATATTGGTCTTTATCTTTTACACTCTCCTACCCCCCCATCCCTGACCTGAGATATTGTTGGTGGATCCCAAAATAAGCTTCGTTGTGCTTGGTTACTCTTCTCAAGTGTTCTTAAAAGTTGTCTAAACACGAGTCTCATTTATGTTTCTAATATTGTTTTGAAATAGAAATTTATCATTTATGAGACATTTGCAGGAAGATTGCCTTATTACCTTTATTGAGAAAGCAAGTGGGTTTCTAGTATTTGTGTTTCAGAATTCAGAGAGGTGATGTGGGAGACCGAGGTGGGAATCTGGGGTACCTCCTAGCTGTTCTGATGTCAATTGTCTGTTCGCTCTGCCACCCAGTACACAGCTCCTGACCACTGGAGATCCAAAGAGAATCAACTAATAGTTATAATTCACTTGTCAAAAGGAAGGGGAAAATGGGAAAGTGGTTGTTTTATCACCAACTAGCATATTCTGTCACTTGAGGCCAGTCCTTACCCCCATTTGGACTTTCTTTTTCTCATATATAAAATTTTTTTTAGATAAAGCAGTGTTTAAGGGTACTTTCCATGCTCACGTATTCAAGACAGTGAGAGAGCAGCTCTCTGAGAGAGGTTTGCCAGTGTTAGGGCTTGAAGTATACTTCCATATGCCCCCCCCCTCAAATCATGTGTTAAAGTCCTAAGACAATTCACCCCCAACATCAGAATGACCTTATTTGGAAAGATTTGGAGAGAAGCCTCACCTGATGACACCTTGGTTTTGGACTTCACACCTCCAGAACTGTGAGAAAATAAATTTCTGCAATTTAAGCCACTCAGTCAATAGTACTTTGTTATGGCTGTCCAGGCAGACTAATACAGTAAGAGTCAGATATTGTTTCTCTCTCTATATACAGGGTGGCCATAAAGTTCATTTGCAATTTAAAATAGTGTGCTATTTAAAATTGCACACGAACTTGATGGCGACCCTGTATATATATATATATATATTTTCTACACCTACACACACACACACACCCGAAATGTTTATTCTGAATTATTTGTGAATTCTGTGTTCATACTCTTTGCTATTTTTCTTTGTTCTTTGTTTTTTTTCTTATTGATTTTTAGGAGGTCTTAGAGATACTATCCCTTTCAAATAGGTATTAAAATACATTTTCCAGTGTGTCATTTTTCCTTTGACTTGGTTTAAATTGCTCTTTATCAAAATTTTAAAGCTTTGCAGACCTAAGACTGTGTATCTTTTCCATTGGGGATTTTTGGTTTTCTTAGTTCTACAGTTCTACAGAAGCTTCCCCCACATAGAAATTAAACAAATATTATTATGCCAGGGGGCTATAAAGTCTTGAAATATACATTTTATGTACATATATATGTATTATTACCAGATTCTGGTTGCATCACTCTAATCTCTGCCTCCATCTTCCCAAGAGGTCCCATATTTACAGGTCATGATAATTGAGCAACTAAAGTGGGAGCTTTAGTCATGAGGAAGCAGAGCTGTGGCAGTTTATTGTGGAAAAGGCCAAATGGATGGGAGCAGCTGCAGGGGGAATTGAGTAACATGTTAGGGGAGAAGCTGAGTGGATGTGAGTAGCTGCAGTCACAAGTTGTCCTGGGTTGCCTGGTAGACTCCGTTGTGCCAGTCCTGTCATATAATTGTACCCTTTTCAACATTTCATCTTCCTAAAGCTGCTTACCCTTGCTTGTTCCCACTCTGAAGTCACCAAGACTCGAGCTATCTTTTCACCTGTTACCGCTACTGTCACCTGTGACTCTGCTTGTCTTCTGAAGTTCTTTGGCATCATTTTCTCTCCTCAGGCAATGTTTTGGTGTCTGGTCCTGTATTTTGTTTGAGGTTTCTCAAGGCATCCACTCCCCGGAATCGTCTCCTCAACAACCCCTTGCCTCCCGCCCTCCTCTGGGTCTCAGCCCACCCCACTGTGCCCGCTCAGCTAGGTCTAGGCGAGGCCCCTTGCGACTCCTGTGGCTTCCTCGCTCCTGCCCTGGCGTCGGAGGTCCGCCTTCCGGGGGCCCAGGCGCTCCACCTCCCTTGCCGCGCAGGCCTCCTTCCTGGGAGTTGCCGCAGCTCCGTCCCCTTTCAGCGGCCTCAGCCTCTTCCCAGATCCCAATCCCGATCCCGATCCCGGTTTCTCCGCTTCTGGGACGCCGCCCGCTGCCCAGCCCCACCTACCCTCTGAGCCCAGCCAAGGTCGGGTCGCTCTGCACCGCCCCGCGTGGCGGCCGAGAGCTCTCCTTCCCGCGACTGTTCCAGTTCAGCCTCCTCGCCTCTCTTGTCTCTCAGAAGCCACGTCTGTTTCCAAGGTGCTCCCTTCGGGCCGTTTCTCCTCTCAGTTTTCCAGCGGTCCCCGTAACTGCGGAGCCAAGTTCGCGCGTCCTTCGTCCGCTGCTGAATGCGCCTCTCCGGGGCTGTCCCCCGCACTGGCTGGGGGCCCCTGCCGCGCTTCTGGCTGGGGTGCGGTGCTGTCTGCGGTTACCAGGTGCTCACCCGCAGACCCCGGGTGTCACGCTGCTCCTCCGCCCCCACTCCCATACACTTTTTTTCTTTGGTTCCTCTAGGCCCTGTGGCTCACCCGCCACCGGCTGCTCCTAGGCACAGGGCCGCTCATCTCCCATGTTCCTCAGATCCCTGGCTGCCCAGGCGCCTGTGCGCGCCCCTTCTTTTCATTCCTCCTTTCTTCCTCTCCTCCGTCTCCCTCTGTCCTAGTGCCGTCCTGAAACATACCTGTATCCACACCTGTTAAACCTGCCCTGATTACCTGAGTTCTGACAGAGCTCTGGCCCATGGTCGGTGTGTTGCAGAAGGATGAATGTGGTTGGTCTTCCTTGCTGGTTCCTGGAGGGAGCCTCTAAATCCTTGCAATTTCTTGACACAGGAGTGTCTGTGACTCATGGTTGACCCTGGAACCTCACCTGAGTTTATGCTGACTTGACGTAGGGGAGCCCGAAAGACCAACCTTGTGATTATTAGAGGGGTGTGACTTTGAGCCCCGTGGTTATCAGTCCAACCTCTAGGAAGGAGAGGGGCTGAGACACAGTTCAACCGCATGGCCGATGAGGAAATCCATCGCACCCACATAATAAACCCCCCAAACAAACTCTGGACACTGAACAACTCAGGTGAGCTCCCTGGTTGGTGGAACTAAATTATGCTGAGGAAGCAAAATTGTGGCTGAACACACAGTGAGGAGCTCTGAGTGACCTTAATCTGACCTGGGGCGCATTATCATACAATTAACATCGCAAATTTCCACCTCCCTCCGTCTACAGGAAGATGTTTAAGGAGTTTGTTCTGTAATCCCAACCTGTCAAATCATCCCACAGGTGGAAATGACAGCCAATAACGCCAGGACAAAGGTGGGACAACCTTATGAACATACAAAAGGTCTCTTCTCCACTTCCAGAGGGGGACCAGTCTCACTCTTTGAGGTGTATTCTTGCTGTACTTTACTTTCCTACATGTTCTTGCTTTTTTTTTTTTCTTGAGACAGAGTCTCACTGTGTCATCTCCGGTAGAGTGCTGTGGTGTCACAGCTCACAGCAACCTCAAACTCTTGGGCTCAAGCGATTCTCTTGCCTAAGCTCCCAAGTAGCTGGGACTACAGGCGCCCGCCACTACGCCCGGCTATTTTTTTTGTTGTTGTTGTTGCAGTTGTCATTGTTGGTTGGCTGGCCTGGGCCAGGTTCAAACCCTCTACCTTCGGTGTATGTGGCTGGCACCGTAACCACTGTGCTACGGGAGCTGAACCATGTTATTGCTTTCTATCTGTGATCTTTTGTCATGAGTTTGACTGGTTACCAGTATTCATTCTTGACGCTGGGAACAGGGGAACCAGGGAATATCCAGTCAGACCTAACATGAGGGGATCAGTGCACCTTCAAAGTTGTAGACAGTTGGTGAGAAGTACACAGACTGGGAACTCTGGAATTTGAGCTTAGGAAAGTCCTATTATGATTAAAATAGCAAATATTACCATTTGCCTATATATTCCCTTGCTTTGGACCATTTTCAGGAATATGCTTGCTGAGACCCCTTTCCTTTATTTATCATTTTTGGATTGTTATCCAGGCACCTATAGACTTTTCTTCCTTTCTATGCTTCCTGGTTTTTTTCCCCCTCAGTATCTTCCTCTTGTTTCCTAGCTTAGGGTCTGCTTAGGATCTGCCTCCTCTACTAATGTTTTTCTACATGAAAAATAATTCAAGATTATTCTTCAGAGTTAATAATTTGGTCAAATAACCACCACCTCATTAAGCAACAATGTCATTTGACAGCAAACAAGCAACTCAGACCAATATGATGGTACATATTGTAAAAGTGAGAGGGGGTTTTTATCTTCATTATATTTCTCTAAGAGACGCACTGCACCATCCCCTTTAAAAACACACAGCACATGTCCTGTTTAAAATAACATATAAATCTCTCAAGACAAATTTGAAAATTATAACTAAAATCTTACAATCCCATAATGAAGATTAAATATCTATGAAAAATTTATAAGAATTTGGAGAAATAACCATCTAGCTATAATAGATAAGTGCGTATAAGTAAATGGATAAGAAAAAACCTCTTAAAATAAAAAATTAAATTTATGTATGTATAGCCATCATAACATCCATTGCAATACTTATAGGGCATGCATATTTTCTAAATGGCAACTATTACAAAACTATTTAAAATAACTATAGTAGTAATTCTTTTTTTTTTGAGACAGCGCCTCAAGCTGTCACCCTGAATAGAGTGCTGTGGCATCACAGCTCACAGCAACCTCCAATTCCCGGGCTCAAGCGAGTCTCCTGCCTCCACCTCCCAAGTAGCTGGGACTACAGGCGCCGCCACAATGCCCGGCCATTTTTGGTTGCAGCCGTCATTGTTGTTTGGCGGGTCTGGGCTGGATTTGAACCTGTAGCTCAGGTTTACCTGGCTGGTGCCTTAGCCCGTTGAGCCACGGGTGCCGAGCATATAGTGGTAATTCTATGGGCAACATTTTCAAAATAAACCAGTACATTTTATGCTATATATTAAGCTACTTATTATGTTCTCGTGGCTCTAATTTTATATTTTAAAATTTTCTCCCAATTTGAACCCCTATAGTTTGCTTTCAAATGGTCCTAAACTATGGGAACCAAGCATACTTAAAAAGTGACCATCAGTCCTCAAGAGGAGATTTGAATTCAGCACTGAAAATTTAGGTGGTGATACAAGAAGTGATGGAACCTAGAAAACATCCTGGTTTCTCACAGTCCCTACGTGGACTCCTAGAAATGGCCACGGTGCCTAGAGTACAACATGATAATTCTATTTGGCTCCTTCTAGAAGCCAAATTTGGTTCTTCTAGATTATCTACACTAGAGGTTCCTTTCCTCCTTTTTCTTTTCTGTCATTAGGATAGATTCCTGGCTGAAATTTGATTCTCTCCTGAGATCTGGAAGAGAGAGATGATATCAGACTTGAAAGAGGCAATTCTCCAGATGTGAAGATTATTCACCTTCTAAGTTAATCCAAACCAGAGTTTAGGCTAATTTATAAATCTAGTTTTATCTCTAACCCTTCATTGTAAACTCAATCCTTAACCATCATTTTCAGTTTTGATTCTTAGACTTTTGGCTCCAAAAACCATGTAATAAGCCCAAATTCAGTCCCAGCAATTTTCTTGACAGTGAGGATTTTAGGTAATTGTGTTCAGGAAGTAGAGTACACTTGGAGAATGTAGCTTTGGACTTCATCACATCTTTTGTATTACTTAAAATCTAACTTATAACCTTGCTATACATATCACTAACATGTCAGCATCTTGAAAGCAGATGCCTGATCCCTTATCCCAATTCCTAATGTTTTTTAAATTAAAAAAAAAAGCGATTTTTTTTTTTTGAGACAGAGTCTCACTCTATCACCCTGGGTAGAGTGCCACTCTACCATAGCTCATTGCAACCTCCAGCTCCTGGCAGTGAGTGATCCTCCTGCCTCAACTTCCCAAATAGCTAAGACTACAGGTGTGGGGCATCATACCTAGAGAATTATTCTATTTTTTTGCAGATGAGGTCTCACTCTTGCTCAGGTGGTCTCCAACTCCTGTCCACAGGCAATCCTCTCTCCTTGGACCCCCAAAGTGTTAGGACTATAGGCATGTGCCACCCTGTTCAGCCTAGATTCCTAAAATTAAAAAATAAAGGTGAACAAATCAAAATTAAAACTTGGTAGAGAATATATAAAAATATAATTTAAAGACACAGAAGATAAAGTGAAATGTTTTAACCCATATCTTATCAGAATTGAAAAAGATCATTTATTCGATAAATATTTTTTGGCAAATACTGTGCCAAACACTTTGTTAAGCGTCAGTGAAGAGTAAGACAAACAAGTTTCTTGAATGGATTCTACTCTTTTTTTTTTTTTTTTTTGTAGAGACAGAGTCTCACTTTATTGCCCTCGGTAGAGTGCTGTGGCGTCACACAGCTCACAGGAACCTCCAACTCCTGGGCTTAGGTGATTCTCTTGCCTCAGCCTCCCGAGTAGCTGGGACTATAGGCGCCCTCCACAACGCCTGGCTATTTTTTTTGTTTTGCAGTTCGCCGAGGCCGGGTTTGAACCCGCCACCTTTGGTATATGGGGCTGGCACCCTACTCGATGAGCCACAGTCGCTGCCCCTGAGTGGATTCTGGAATAACACTGAGCATCCAGTTGAGACAGCAGCTACATCAATCTACATTACACTACTACTCCCACAATCTACTCCCACATTATTCCTACCTTTGAAAACTACTTGTCTTCTTTTTTTCTGAGAACTGGCTTTTTCTTGTGTTTCTATGAAGCTACTTATTACTTTCTCATTGATGTATGAGTTTGGGGGACATTAAACAAATTAACATACTTCAAAGATGTCTCTTTCTTTCATATAGGTCCTTTCTCAAATCCTAGTTTCTCTAATTATCTTTTTTACCCTTGCCTGCTTGGGAAAATCCTATCCATCTCTGTAGTACCATCTGAAGTAGCATCCATTCTGTTACACCTGCTGAGACAATCCTTCTCTTAGAACCAAAATTTGATGCTCTTTATTTTTCCAGAAACTATTATCTCTTTATAGTATTATTATATATCTCTTTATGGTGATCCTCCCTTTTGTTTTTATAAACAGGGTCTTACTATGTAGCCTAGGCTGGACTCAAAACTCGTGGGCTCTCGCCTCACCCTCCCCAGTAGCTGGGACTATAGGCACATGCACCACACCAGGCTTGATTTTGCTTTTAGCATTTTTCTGGGCAGAAGTTTTCGATATTTATACAGTAAAATGTCTTCATCTTTTCTTTCATGACTTCTGGATTCAAGTCATAATTATTAATAGAACTTTTCCATTTTAAGATTCTAAAAGGATTCTTTTGAACTGTTACAAAAGTTTCCTGTTTTACATTTAAATCTTTGATCCTGAAAGGATGGCCTTGCTAAAATAACAGAAAAATCTAAAATAAATAAAGAAAAATCTAACCCCACAATCTCTCAGTAAATGCTAAGATCAGTCAATCTTCTGAGGTCTCTTGCTAACACATCCTGTGGGTGGTGTTTTTACAACACCTGAAAAGAGCTAAACAAACATTAAGAAAAGGTAAATCTTTCTGTTTTAAAACTGCTTTTGAGAATCTGCTTTACAGCCTTTAAAGTTCCTGAACAGACAGCAGCTGGTGCAAGCTTCAGCCTCATTTCCTGCCCCAAACCATATCTTAATGGCAAAATCACATCCCCAGCGATAATGCTCCGTGCAAGGGAAAGAGAGTCACTTCTGTTATCAGCTTGCCACTAAGAAAAACAGTATGTGGGGGCAGTTTTTCACAGCCTCTTCTGTTATCAATTGACAGCAATGACTACTTCTCTCCCCCCCGTCCCCCTTTCTCTTTATCCGCATAAAACTGTAACCTGCTTGGCCTCAAAGCTGGCATCTACTTTCTCTTTGCTTGGGGTGCCGCCATCTCCCGGCTTTCTCTCCCTTTATCCCCCCACTCCCATTCTCTCTCCATCTCTCTCCTTTTAAGAAGATAAACTTTTACTTTTTCTCCACTCACGCCATGAGCTCCTTTTAAGTCTCCACCCTAACAGATCCATTTAGAGTTTGTCCCAGCATGTGGTGTAAGGTAAAGACCCAAAGATTTCCAGACGACCAACTAGTTTTTAAGTCTATTGTTATGGGCGGTGATCCTTGTCATTCATTGAATTGCTCCATTCTGTTCATCATCTTCCAGACCCAATCAATCCTCCAACCTTGCCAATTTTGCCTCCCGAACAGATTTCATACCTAAACCCTCCCTCAATCCAGTCTCACTGGCGGCACCGGTTTTCTCTCTCATCGTTTCCCTCGCGGATTGCATTTTTAACTTTGGTTTGCCTGATCACTCAGTCCTCTCGTTTCCCAACCTTCCTCTCCTATGCTCAGTCTTTTAAAAAATCTGTTCCTTCCGTCCGTTAAGCCTTTCAGCAGCTTCCCACACCCTGAGCGACACCCTAGCATCATACACACACACACACACACACCCCCAAAGCCATAATACCCTGTGCTCCCTCCACCCCCTTCTGCCCCTACGTCTCGCACAGGGTACGAGGGGCGCGGAGTAGCCACTTGTTGACCAACTGGACTTTAAAGTCGCTGAGGGCGGTGCCGTCTCGGGTCTGGGTGTAGCGATACGCCCGGTCCTTTCCACAGACTGAAAGCAGGTGCAAAGGTACAGAGGCGCAAAGGAGCCTAGCGAGAGAGCGTTTTGAGAGGGGCTGTGAGCCCCCTGGGAGGAGCCCCTGGTGGCCCCGCTGCTAAGGCTTTGGAATGCCCCTCAAGGACGAGCGACCATCGAGACGCACCTCCGTGGCCTCCGCGAGGCCTAGAGAGGAAACGGAAGCGGTCCTTTCCTCACGCACCTGATAGAGTCCTCAGGCCACTTCCGGTCTGCGGAGGGCAAGAGCGAGCGTGGCAGGGTGAGGGGCAGCGGGTGAGAGGCGGGTCAGAGCCGCAGCGGGAGGCGGGCGCTGGGCCGGGCTGTGGTGCTGCTGCGGGCTTTGCCTGCGGCGGGGTTGCGCGAGAGCCGGTCTCCCTCTGCACAGCCTCAGCTGCGGGCGGCGGGTCTCCTCGCCACTGCCTCTCGCGGTACCTAGGCCCTACGGGTCCGCTGGAGGGGCCGCATCGCGGGAGGCTCAGGTAGGAGCGAGGTAGATCCCGGCCGGACAGGCCTGGCTTAACACAGGGGAGTCTGCGAACCCCTGGAGCTCTTGAACCAAAGCGGAACTCTGAAAAGTGAAAATATTCATTTTAGAACCAGCCTTAAGACACTCATTTGAAGAATAGCAATGGGACACCTTGTGTTTGTCAAGTGTCAGAGATGAAAGATAAATTAGGACCTTTCTTGCCTTTAGGGCATCTCTAGGCGGAGACACGTTGATAAACGCGTGCGCTGTAGTTCGATGAAAGCACTTGTGGAGCGAACAAATGCAATAGCCAAGAGTCATAAAGTAGACGTAATTAGTTGATGCGGCAGATAAAATTAATAGGGTGAAAATGTAAAATTGGTTTTGGGGTGGGGAGGGGTGACAAATAAGTACAGAAATGTCCAGCAGTGTATTTAGCAGAAGCTTGGGGATGCCTTCTGCCAGTAGCTTGTTCTCTGCTCCAGGCAGGGTGATTTTTCCTTTCTGATGAGAAGAGCACCTTCCCAGCTGCTTTGGACTTTCAGGTCTGTGTTTTCCGGTTTGTGTCTCCAGGCTAAGTCCTCCCCGCTAACCTCCATGGAGGTAAATAGGACTCATCCTGTACTATGGGCCTCTTCTTTCTCTTGAATACTTGGACTGAAAATAACCTTTCTCTCTTTTTGACTTCCAATGTTTCTTATCTATACTATGTATTGTAAGAGGCAGTCATCAACATCTAACCTCTTTTGTGTGTGTTCACATGCTTTCTAAATAGTAAAGCCTGTACAAGTTAGAAATCTTTTGATCACTTACAATAATAGTACATATGTTGTGCGATTGTGTTCTTTAGGTGAAGCACATACACTATCACGTCTAAGCCACTAGCAAGTTTGTTGGTTCTACCTTCAAAATATGACTTGATTTTGTCTGCTCTGCTGCCACCCGGATCTGAGCCTCATTATCTGCTTGCACTGCCCTAGTCACCATTTTTCTTTTTTCTTCCTCTGTTCTATTCTTTATTGACACAGCAGAATGACTTGTAAAGCATGTAGCTCCCCAGCAAACTTAAGAAATAAGAATCAAACTCCTGTTTCTTACTGTGGCCCAGACCCTGAGTAATCTGGTTTCTGCCTACCTGTACCACCTCTTTGTGTGTGGCTCTGCCCCTCACTTACTCTGCTGAAGTGAGGAGTTTGTCTTGTTCTTGGACTGGCAGAGTAATTTCTAGCCCTAAGGCTTTGGTTGGGTATGCTTTTTGAATGACTGGCTCATTCTTATTTTTCCAGTCTGAGTCCAGTATCATGTCTTCAGACATGACAATTGTCCCCAACTAACAGTGCACCCTACTTATTTCTTTCTAGAACTTATCCCCACTTGCAACTTACTTGCTTATATATTTTTTTTTCTACCTGCTGCATTAGTATATGTATTTCAAGAAGGCAGACTCCTTGTCTGTCTTGTTTTCTATTGTATTTCTAGTTTCTGCATGCCTAGCATATGTACTATATGTGTGAGTGTATGTTTGTGTATTGAATATATGTTTCCTTTAGTATTGGAAGAGTAGGCCCTGGTGACTAACTTATTATATCTTATTCCCTGATTGCAGTGTTATTGTCCCAGTCAGATTCTAAACTATTTGTGGGTATAAGGTAAATCTTATACATTTTCTATTCACTTTCTGCACCTAATAGGTGCTTATCAGACACTGAATTGAATTGATGTGACTTTCAAGATCTATGTTCAGTCTTTTGACAATGCCTCAGAGAAGGTAATAACCATGTTCAATAGCAGAATATTCACAGATGTAGAGACAGCTGGGGTGGACTGACCTTTCATGTGTCTCATGTTCTCAAAAGGATTCTCAGAAGACTGTCATTCTCAGTCTTCCTGGAGGGAACGTGAAGATGCTTAAAGAGCGTCCAGGGATGGCAGAAGAGCCTCAGCAGCAAACGAGTGTTCCTGTGGTGAAGCTGGAAAAAGAGTTGCCATGGGGCTGGACCAGGGAAGACTCTAGTCCTGAGACTTTTCGTCTGAGGTTTCGGCAGTTCCGCTACCAGGAGGCAGCTGGACCCCAGGAAGCCCTCAGGGAGCTCCAAGAGCTCTGTCGTCGGTGGCTGAGGCCTGAGTTGCACACCAAGGAGCAGATCCTGGAGCTGCTAGTGCTGGAACAGTTCCTGACCATCCTGCCCCGAGAGTTCTATGCCTGGATCTGGGAGCATGGCCTGGAGAGTGGCAAAGCCCTGGTGGCCATGGTGGAGGACTTGACAGAAAGAGCTCTGGAGGCCAAGGCGGTGGGTGAGAAGGGGGATCCAGGTCTTGTGCTGTTGGAGTGGGAAGGGAGTTTTAAAGAACTGGAAGATTTGATTAAGTGGTGGGAGTGGATGAGGCATAGAACCTCTCTTTTCTGCTCCCAGACTCCCTCAATTACCTTCTGGAGAGCAGTGGGCTTTTTAGCATTAACAGCCCTTTCCTGGGAAGATACTGGGGTACAGGATGCAGAAGGGCCTGAAACCTCTGTTTGGCCATCAGGGCAGAGGCCTGACCATGTTTACTTTGTGAACATCAGCCACAAAGAAGGCATTGTTACTGTTTAGGGTCACTCATGGAAACGGCTCCCCTTTGGGCAGAGATGCCTGTGGGATTGGCGTCCAAGATGCCTCTTGGTGAATATTCTTAAGAATATCCTGAGAAGAATTGTCTATAGCAGTCCTGTTTCTGCGTCTGAGATGTTGGCTCATAGGGCTCCTGTAGTTATTTGGTTGTGCTGTTCTTATGACACCAAGTGACTGTGTCGCAGATGCTTCCTTGGACTTTGGCTATTTTCTGTCACTCTGGTACAATCACGCAAGGGATGGCTGGGAAAGGAAATAGGACTGATGTTACTGTGTTGCTCACAAGTCCCAGTCATTTCATAGATAAACTTCCCTTCAATACTTTTGTCACCCTTGACATCCTGTCTTCCTAGAGAATTAATCCTAAGAGGACTTTTTTGTCTTCCCAGCTCAGAAGCTTAAAAGCAGACAGGGAAGAGCCTTGTTTTTGTGAATGTGTCTCAGTGTAAGGGTCCTGATTTTCCTTGTGCTTTTAAAGTAACTGTTTTTCACTAATTACTTTATTGTAGAGGCTAGGCTTTGCTTTTTTTATTTTTAGCTTTTGTAGTGGGAATTCCCCCCCCCCCCCCAGTAGTAAGTACTGAGTTTCTAGCATAATACACTCATGCTGGGTTGTCTATGATGTTATTCATGATAAAATTTGGTCAATATCAGGTAGGCAGAAAGGACCCTTTTCCTTTTTTTTCTTTTCCTTGTTTTAAGGGACCCTTTTTCAAATGGCATGGACAGATAAAAGTTGCTCAGGGCCTGATGAAGGAAGTTTGGGTTCCTTTTCACTTCCTCATTGATGTGCTGGGGAAGAGCTCATCTGCCTTTCCCGTCAAGCTGGAATGGTTCTTTTCTTTCTTTCTTTTTTTTTTTTTTTGAGACAGAGCCTCAAGCTGTCACCCTGGATAGAATGCTGTGGCATCACAGCTTACAGCAACCTCCAATTCCTGGGTTCAAGCGAGTTTCTTGCCTCCGCCTCCCAAGTAGCTGGGACTACAGGCGCCCACCACAACGTCCAGCCATTTTTTGGTTGCAGCCGTCATTGTTGTTTGGCGGGCCCGGGCTGGATTTGAACCCGCCAGCTCAGGTGTACGTGGCTGGCGCCTTAGCCCGTTAAGCCACAGGCGCTGAGCCAAGCTCATTTTATTTTTATTTC
>CAUYRH010093117.1:0-14781 GCA_963574655.1 Perodicticus potto
GCAAAAGAGTTGGAGTTTGCTGTGAGCTGTGATGCCACGGCACTCTACCCAGGGCAACAGCTTGAGGCTCTGTCTCAAAAAAATAATAATAATAAAATAATAATAATATATAAATTACATATAATATGTATAAAATATATATATATTTACATAGATATATATACATATATATGTATATATACATACTAGCCAAGCATTGTGGTAGGTACCAGCTACTTGGGAGGCAGAGGCAGGAGACTCGCTTGAGCCCAGGAATTGGAGGTTGCTGTGAGCTGTGATGCCACAGCACTCTATCCAGGGTGACAGCTTGAGGCTCTGTCTCAAAAAAAAAACAAAAAAAAAACAAAAAAAAAACTCTCAACAAACATGGTATACATAGAATGTTTTTCAACATTATAAATGCCATATACCACAAGCCCATAGCTAAAATCATTCTCCATGTGAAAAGCTGAGAAGTTTTTCAAGTTTTTCCTGTAGGATCAAGAACAAGAGAAGGATGCCCACCATTCTTGCCACTTCTATTTAACATTATTGGAAGTCCAAGCCAGAGCAATAAGCAAGACCAAAAAAAAAAAAAGGCATAAAAATCAGAAAAGAAAAACATAAACTGTGTACTAACAACCTGATCTTATATAGGGAGAACCCTAAGCATTTCACAAAAAAACTGTTAGAACTAATCAACCGATTCCGGTAAGGCTGCAGGAGGCAAAATCAACATGCAAACCTTCGCTGCATTCCTATACACTAACAAAGAACAATCTGAAAAGAAATCAAGAAAATAATCTCATTCACAATAGCAACAAAAGGAATAAAATACTTAGCAAGCAATTTAACCAAGGAGGTGAAAGATCTATACACTGAAATTTTTTTTTATTTTTTTATTTTTAGAGACAGAGTCTCACTCTGTTGCCCTCAGTAGATTGCTGTGGCGTCACAGCTCACAGCAACCTCCAGCTCTTGGGCTTAGGTGATTCTCTTGCCTCAGCCTCCCAACTAGCTGGGACTACAGGTGCCCGCCACAGCACCCGGCTATTTTTTGGTTGCAGTTTGGCTGGGGCCGGGTTCGAACCCACCACCCTAAGTATATGGGGCCGGTGCCCTACTCACTGAGCCACAGGTGCCACCCTATATGCTGATATTTTAAAAACATTAATGAACAATTGAAGAAACCACAAATAAGTGGAAGGATATCCTATGTTCATGGATTGGAAGAATTAATATTAAAATGCCCATGCAAGCAATCTACAGATTCAATGCAATCCCTACCAAAATACCAATGACATTCTTCATAGAAATAGCAAAAAAGCCCTAAAATTTATTTAAAACCACAAAGATCCTAAATAGCCAAAACAATCCAGAGTGAAAGGAACAAAGCTGGAGGCATCATGCTACCCACCTTCAAAATGTATTACATAGCTGTAATAACAAAAACAACATGGTACTGGCAACATGGTACCAACAGAACGGAACAGAGAACTCAAGTACAAACCCGTACATTTATAGCTAGCCCATCTTTGTCTTACTGTGAGAAAGGATAGTCTTTTTCATAAATGGTGCAGGGAGAACTAGAAAACTATATGCAAAAGAATGAAACTAGACTCCTATGTTTCTCCATATACAAAAATCATATTAAAATGAATTAAAGACTTAAATTTAAGACCTAAAACTATGAAACTACTAGAAGAAAACATTGGGAAAATGCTCCAGGACTTGGTCTGGGCAAAGATTTTTTTATGTAAGACTTCAAAAATACCAGGTGATCAAAGCAAAAATAAACAACTGAAATTATATCACACTAAAAAGCTCTGCACAGTAAAGGAAACAATCAACAAAGTGAATAAACAACCCACAGAATGGGAAAAAAATATCTGCAATCTACCCATCTGAAAGGGATTAATAACCCGGATATACAAGGAGCTCAAACAACTCAATAGCAAAAAAAAAAAAAAAAAAAAAAAAAATTTGGGCCAGGCACAGTGGATCATGCCTGTAATCCTAGTATTCTGGGAGGCTGAGGCTGGGTGAACTACTTGAAGTCAGGAGTTCAAGCCAGCCTGAGCAAGAATGATACACCATCTCTACTAAAAATAGAAACATTAACGGGTGTTGTGGTGGGCACCCAAAGTCCCAGCTACTCGGGAGGATAAGGCAGTAGGATTTCCTGAGCCCAGGAGTCTGAGGTTGCTGTGAGATTGAATGACACCACAACAATCTAACCTGGAGTAACAAAATAAGACTGTGACTAATACTACTACTCATAATACTACTAATAATAATTGATCTGGTTAAGAAATAGACCAAGTGGACTAGGAGCCTGTAGCTCAGCAGCTAGGGAGCCAGCCACACGTATCGGGGCTGGTGGGTTTGAACCCAGCCTGGGCCTGCCAAACAACAATGACAACTACGACAACAACAGCAACAACAAAAAAATAGCCCGGCATTATGGTGGGCGCCTGTAATCCCAGCTACTTGGGAGGCTGAAGCAAGAGAATTGCTAAAGTCCAAGAGTTGGTTGCTGAGGTTGCTGTGAGCTATGATGCCACAGAGCTCTACCCAGGGCAACATAGTAAGACTCAGTCTCAAAAAAAAAAAGGAAGAAAAAGACAAAATATCTGAAAAGACATTTCTCAAAAGAAGACATACAAATGGCTAACAGATGTATGAAAAAACGTTTCACATCGCTAATTAAAGAAATGTAAATAAAAACCACAAAAGGATGATCATCTCATCACTGTTAAAATGGCTTTTATCTTACGTTGCACAGTAATGTTTTTTTTTAAAGGCCTTAAAATCCCAGCACTTTGGAAGGCCGAGGTAGGTGGATCACTGAGTTCACAAGCTGAAGACCAACCTGAGCCAGAGCAAGACCCCTCCTCTAAAAATAGCTGCGCATGGAGCAGGTGCCTGTAGTCCCAGCTACCTGGGAGGCTGAGGCAAGAGAGTCGCCTGAGCCCAAGAGTTTGAGGTTGCTATGAGCTGTGACGCCACAGCACTCTACTGGAGGCAACAAAGTGAGACTCTGTTTCAAAAAAAAAAAAAAAAGAAAGAAAGAAAGAAAAGAAACGGCTTACATCAAAAAGTCAGTAACAGATGCTGGGAAGAATGTAGAGAAAGGGGAACCCCCATACACTATCGGTGGGAATGCAACTTAGTGGAAGAACAGTACAGAGGTTCCTCAAAAAACTGAAACTAGAACTTCCATATCATCCAGCAATCCCACTATTGGGTATATATATCCAAAGGGAAAGAAAACAATATATCAAAGATATATCTGTACTTCCGTGTTCACCACAGCACTACTCACAATAGTCAAAATATGGAATCAACCTAAGTACCCATCAACAGATGGATAAAGAAAATGTGGTGTGTATACACAATGGAATATGCAGTATTATTCAGCCACAAAAAGGTAAAATCCTAAAACTTGCAACAGCTTGGATAGAACTGGAAGCCACTATATTAAACAAAATAAGTCAGGCATAGAAAGATAGTCACGACATGTTCTTACTCATATTCCAGGGCTTAAAAAAGTTGATCTCATGAAAACAGAAACTAGATTGGGGTTTACCAAAGGTCAGGAAAGGGAGAGGAAAGGAGGAAGAGAAAAAAGAGAATATGAATATTTATTACCACTAATCTGTACACTTAAAAATGGCAAAGATGCCAAATTATGTATGTGTAGTTTACCTCAAAAAATATTTTTTTAAATGTAGAACAGAATAGGGAGCCCAGAAATACAGCCGCAAAGACATAGTCAACAAATCTTCAACAAAGGTGGCAAGAATGGGGGGAAGGACAGTCTTGTGGTGAAGGGTGGCGGGAAGATTGGACATCTACACTCAGAAAAATGACCTGGAGTCTTACCTCCCACCACACACAAAACAACACAAAATGGATTGAAGAATTAAGTGTAAGACCTGGAACCATAAAAATACTAGAAAAAGAGAGGGGAAAATCTTCTTGACATTGGTCTTGGCAGTGAGTTTTTTCAATGTTACACCAAAAGCACAGGCAACAAAAGTCAAAATAAACAAGTGGGACTGTATCAAACTAAAAGCACAACAAAGGAAACAATCAACAAAATGAAAAGGAAACCTACTCCAATAGGTGGCTAATATTTAAAATGTGTAAGGAACTCAAGTCTTCAACAAAAACAAAACAACCTTCCCACCAATAAAACCAAAACCCAAATAAACCAATTAGCAAATGTGCAAGAAACTTGAACAAAGATTTTCCCAAAGTCATTCAGATGGCCAACAGATACACTAAAAGGTGCTTTATATCATAAATCACCAACAAAATGCTAATCAAAACCACAAGGAGATGTTACGTCCCAACTGTCAGGATGGCTATTATCAAACAGGCCAAAGATGAAAAGCCATGACAAGGGGTGGAGACGAGGTGGAAATTGATACTGGTATAGCTATTATTGAAAACAATACGGAGTTCGTCAAAAAATTAGAAATATGAACGACCACATGATCTAACAATCCCACTATGCAGCACATATCCAAAAGAAATTAAGCTGTTATCTTGAAGAGATGTCCACATCTCCACGTTTATTGCAGCAATACTCACAAGAGCCAAGACGTAGAATCAACCTAAGTGTGGACAGATGATTGGATAAAGAGAATGTGGCAATGTACTTCACAGAATATTATTCAGCCACAAAAAAGGAGGAAATCCTGCATTTGTGACAACACAGCAGCAGAGGACATGATGCTAAATAAACCAGACTTATTGTATGATCTCATTTATGTGGAGAATCTAAAACACTGGTGTAATGGTAGATGCCGGGAGCTATGAGCGATGGAAATGGGGAGATGTTGGTCAAAGGGTCCAAAATTTCAGTTTTAATATAAGTAAGTTCTATAATGTACAGCATGGTGACGATAGTTAATAACACTGTACTGTATACTTGAAATTTGCCAAGAGTAGATCTTAAATGTTCTTACCACATACTCAAAAACAACTATCTATGTGAGGTGCCTGACATGTTAATTAGCTTGACAGTGGCAATCACTTCACGACATATACATATATCAAAACTTCATGTGCACACCTTGAATATATGCAATTTGTATTTGTCAGTTATAGCTCAATAAAGTTAGGAACGAAAAAAAAGAAAGAACATTGAGAATATATCTACATGCACACACACACACAAAAAAAAAAAAAAAGAGAGGGAGAGAGCGGGAAGAAACGGGGGGCGGGGGGTGAGAAGGAGAGAGAGACTTTGCAACATGCAAGTGGACACATCCGGGAGACAGCTGCAGACATGGGGCCTGGAATCAACCAGAGGTCTGGGCCCAAGATGCATATCCAAGGCTACTGGTCAACTAATAAGGCAATCAGAACCCGAGAGACGGGCCAATGCGATGGCCTGAGAAACACCTGTGAAAGGACGGGCAGAGATGAGCCGCCTAGAAGAAAGAACCCCAGTAAAGAGGGCCACACAGGGGAGATTTGCTCAGTGAACAAAGACTGGGGGAGTCGCCATTACTGTTCACACCTGTTTTGTACCTGTTATTCAAGTGTGCTCTGAGAGCACCAAAAACATGGCACCGATGCCATCACCTCCTACCAGATGGCCTCTTTTATTTCACCAAATAACCTTTGGCAAGAACTGTCTTTTCATTTCTAGTCACCCGCCACAACGCCCGGCTATTTTTTGTTGCAGTTTGGCCAGGACCAGGTTTGAACCCACCACACTTGGCATATGGGGCCGGCGCCCTACTCACTGAGCCATAGGAACTGCTCAGGTTTGTGTTTTTCACATAATTTTGGTTATGTGAAAATTTCAGGTTATGAAAGAAAACCATCAACATCCAGTATTCACCTCTTGAGGTTCTCACTGAACTTCAAATTATACCAAGTACAGAAATTTCTGAAGGCTCAGCACCCATAGTTCAGTGGTTAGGGCTCTGGCCACATACACCAAGGCAGGCGGGTTCGATTCCGGCCCAGGCCTGCTAAACAATAACAACAATAACAACAAAAAACAGCTGGGCGCTGTGGCGGGTGCCTGTAGTCCCAGCTACTTGGGAGGCTGAGGCAAGAGAATCGCTTAAGCCCAAGAGTTGGAGGTTGCAGTAAGCTGTGATGCCATGGCACTCTACTGAGGGCGACCTAGTGACACTCTGTCTCAAAAAGAAAAAAAAAGAAAGAAAGAAAGAAATTTCTGAAGAAGTGGAAGCTCTTCCTAACTTTCTTAACTGACAATAGAAACATCTTTCAGACAGCAGATTAAAACTGCTTAATAGCCATAGTCCAGTGGTTAGCACGCCAGCCCCACACACCAGGGGCAGCAAGTTCAAGCCTCACCTGGGCCTGACAAACAACAACAAAACCTGCTGAACAAATGGAGTTGTCAGATGTTTCTTTTGGCCTAAGGGCTCTGTAAAGGCCTTACTGAGACACAAGGGTGCCATGAACTGAGAACATTTGGGGACCTGTAGACCTCAAATAGGTATAGAGGGTTATAACTATTTGTAGCTAAAGATCCATCTGGAAAGTCTTCCTCTCCGCGCCGTGAGCTGAGAGTTCAGATGCTGCGCATATTCACTCCTTGGGATACTGTTCCATAGGGAGACTATGAATTAGATTCTAACTTCAATATTCCTCAGGCACAATCTATATTCTGTATTTTATTCCACAGAGGTGCAGTCTGGAATTGGAACTACTGTGCGTCGACCCAAGAGGACCACAGAGCACAGGTGGATCAGCCTGTTGGCAATAGAATCTGCCATTACGGTGACTTGCTGGAATAAAGCTGCTCCCCCGCATCATTATTCTGGGAAGCCACCAAGTCCTCTGAACATTCAGTAACTCTGAGCCTCACCTGACAGTAATTGCCTTCCTCCAGGCTACTGACAAAGAATTTCAGTCTCAAAAATGTGAGCCAATTTTGACAAGAACAAGGCTTGTCATCCCTGTTGAAAGCTCTTCAGCAGCTCCCACCAGGCAGTGCTGCTCAAACTTCACCTCTAAATCACTCCAGACAAGCCAGGTATTCTCAACACTCACAACTACCCCGTTGCCATGCCTATTTCACAGTTGTGAGAATCTGAGGTGAGGGCCTAAGGTCACACAGCAGGACATCAAAGAGCCAGCAATGTGCCACAGGAACCCAGAGGTCTGGCCACAGCTTCTGTGTCCTTCACCCACCGCAACCCCGTCTTCCAGCTGGCTTGGGATGGCCAGTTTGCACCTTGGGCAACCAATGGACAGAGGAGGTGACTAAAAGCAGGAAACTTTAAAGTTCCACGGTGTAACTTTACATGTCACATACATTTTACATTCTTTTCCTAAGATCTGTCTTTATAAAACACAATGCTTTCTACCTCACACTTGTCAGGAAGCCAATTATCTAGAAAACAGAAAATCAGTAACAGGGAAGGTACAGAGAAGCTGGAAGCCCTGTGTACTGTTGGGGGGAATGCGAACTACTACAGCCTCTGTGGAAAACAGTACAGTGGCTCTGCACCAAGTTAAACACCAGACTACTGTATTCGACAATGATTCCACTTTTAGGCACGGACCCAAAAGAAGGGAAAGCAGAGACTGAAACAGATTATTTGTCCTGAGTATTCACTGCAGTATTATTCGCAACAGCTGACAGGGAGGAATAACCCCATGTCCACTGATGGACAAAATGCAGTACATGCGTACAACAGACTATTATTCAGCCTTAAAAATAAAAGAAATTCAGACACATGCAATATGGACAAATCTTAAGGACATTATACTAAGTGAAAGAGCCCAGACACAAAGGACAAATATTGTTTGATTGCACTGACATGAGGTACCATGAGGTACCTTTGTGTCTGACGACTCACACAGACAGAAAGCAGGATGGTGGTTTCTAGGGGCTGGAGAGAGGGAGAGAAATGGAGAGTTACTGTGTAGTGGGGACAGAAAGGTAGGGCGATGGGCAGTTCCAGATAGGGACGATGGTGATGATTACACAACCATGTGAAAGTTGTGAACTTGATGCCAATGAATTATACCCCTAAAATGGTTTAAATGGTACACTTCGTGTTTTACCTATTTTACGAAAATAAACAAGTCTCTGTCTAAAACAAAAACAATGCTTTTAATAATTTAATTACTTAAAAATTTCCAAAGTACACCAGAACTTCTATAAGCTGACCTCCCACGGGACTGCAACTAACTGGCCAACACACAGAGGTGTCAGCGTAAGGACCTAAGCCTACTGTACTGATTGGTACGTACATGTGGTGCATGTCTGGCAAATGAAAATTAGGTCAACTTAAGGCAGTGGGAGGCAATGGAAGTTTTATTGCATTATTTGATCCAGGAAAATTCACGATTATCCTATAGTTTCCTGGGCACAACATTGCCTTAGGATTTTCATGTGTGAAATGGAAACAACAGTAACAGCACTTTTGAAGGGTTGTGGTGAGAATTAAATAATGCTATTCCTGTGACAGTGTCTGATACCTCACAGGGATCCTGGTTAGCTCCTGGGCTTTAGTACATACAGTTTGAACCTGCACATGAGCTTCAGTACAGGAAATGTCCCTCTCAGTGAAATTCTCCCACTGGCTTCCTGACATTGACAACACCTGTATTAGACCATGACACGGTGCACCAATTCATCCAACACACAGCATGTTATATAAAGTTACGTCTTTGCATGACTGATGCACCCCCCACTAGATCATAAACGTCTTAAAAACAGGACCTGTCCTAGTCACCCTTAGCTACAGCACAGTGTCTGGCACCTAACAGCAGCTCAATAAGTATTTGTTGAAACTTTCAGAGACTCTTTGTAAACATTAGGTTGGGCGTCTACAAAGTAAACTTATCCTTCTGTGGGAGAAACTACAAAAATTCAGGTCAATTATACGTACTTCATAATATTAAAAAAAGAGTCTTTATAGTTTATTCTCCCACATACCTAACCAAGGAAAAAAGAGAAACAAGCCTGGAAATTGCAGGACCTGCTGAATTTAAGCTCCAGAAAATACCCTATCTCAATTCTTGTGTGCAGGAATCAGCCATAAAACAATCACCAGACCCTCCTACCTTACTGAAGTCATATTCTTCCCAGCACACAGGTGACTGTCAGCCTCGAGGTGCCAGAGGGAGAGACCCCTATTATCACGTGGCAATGTGAAGGGGACAGAGGAAAGAGCCCCAGGAATTCTGTCCCCCTTCTTGATTTGACACCTAACTAAACCAGTCACCAAAGCAGATTAGAAAACGTAGGTAAGGCCGTTGAGGATTCTTCTGTGCAATTTAGAAAAAAAGATATTTTAAAAGTTGAGAGTCCTATGATCAGTATTTCCTCCTTTTCTATTAAGTGATTATACTTTTGGGGAGGGAGCCTGGGAAAGAGGCAACTCCAAGTTCAACTTCAGAAACCTGGACAGGAAAAATCTCATCATAATTCCAGATGTCTTGCTACCTAAGTTAGGGTTTGACTACTTCCATATCAACTGCTCTCCTCCTAAATTAGGTAAGCAAGTGGAATGCTTCAGTTGGATACTGTTTTAATGTCACAAAATACATGGTGTTTATAACACAATTCTAATTTCCTGGGAGTGCTTTGCTACCTTTGCTCAATGGAAATTTCTTATCTCAAACAGTAAGAAATGTGAAAAGAAATGAAGAACAAAAGGAAAAACCTGCCAAAGGAGATAGTTCTCGCTTTCTTCTGAATAGGAATACTGGATCTGTCATCTACTACTTTGCAAGATTCTCTCCTCCTACCTCAATTTCAATTTTCATCCCCCACTTACACATACAGAAAAAGTCACAGGAGCATTCTAACATTGTACCTTAAAGCACAAGTGAAGCTAAAACAAAAGAAGGGGCATAAGGCTCCCGTGAGGCCAGTGCTAGGTTTCTGACCTGGAGACAGCTCTCAAGCAAACACTTACTTATCCCTGGGCTAGGCTCAAGAATATGCCGTCCCTGAATGACCAAATGGCCTTGTGATCAGGGGCAATGTATTTACTGCCACTAGGCCACCTGCTCAGTGTGGCTGCACCACAGCTTTCAAACAGAGGGCTTTGGGGCTCGGAGGCAGGAAGATTAAACTCTTCTTTAATGTATTTCTCAGCCTTAAATCCTAGGAAAATTAAAAAGTAAACTCACAGCTTGGTGCCTGTAGCACAGTGGTTATGGTGCCAGCACTTAGACTGTGTGCTGGAGCCTGACCCAGGTCAGCTAAACAATGACAGCTGCAACCAAAAAATAGCCAGGCATTGTGGCACCTGTAGTCCCAGCTACTTGGGAGGCTGAGGCAAGAGAACTGCTTAAGCCCAAGAGTTTGATGTTGCTGTGAGCTGTGAAGCCACAGTACTCTCCTGAGGGTGACACAGTGAGACTCTGTCTCCAAAAATATAAATAAAATATAAAAAATTTTTTAAAAGACAAGGATCAACTTCAGATATATCAACGAATTCCAAAAAAGTCAAATACGGTCCACTTATTTTAATGGTATAAAAACAAAGACTGCTACAACAGATGAACTTTAAAAACAGTATGCTAAGTGGGAGAACCTAGGCGCAGAGACCACAGACTGTGTGAGGAGGGACATACTGAGATGCCCAGAGAAGGCAAGTACGTAGAAACACAAAGTAGATAGTGGCTGCCAGAGGCTGGGGAAGGAAACAGCCAGGGACGATTAATGGGCATGAGGTATTTTCGGAGAAGGATGCAAATATTCTAAAATTAGATTATAGTGGTGGTTGCACGACTCTGTAAATTCACTAAGTATCACTAAATTGTATACTTAATATGAGCGAATTTTATGCTAATTAGCTCAATGAAGCTGGTAAAAATAAAAAATATAAATAAATCACAATTGCCTGTGAACATTATGAAGAGGATTCAGACAACAGGTCATATAATTCAAGGTCAAGTGTGTATTTGAGTGTTTAGGTAATAGATTTCAGTTAAGAGTTATAGTACAGGTTTTGTATCCCTACTCTGAAAATCCAAAATCTAAAATGCTCCAAAACTCAAAACCTCTGGAGGGCCAACTTGATCCTTAAAAGAAATGCTCGGCTTGGTGCTCGTAGTACAGTGGTTACAAGCACCGGCCACATGCACTGAGGCTGGCAGGTTCAAACCCAGCCCAGACCAGCTAAACAACAACAACAACTGCAACAAAAAAGAAAAAAATAGCCGGGTGTTTTGGTGGGTGCCTATAGTCCCAGCTACTTGAGAGGCTGAGGCAAGAGAATCACTTAAGCCCAAGAGTTTGAGGTTGCTGTGAGCTGTGATGCTAAGGCACTCTACCGAGGGCCACGTAGACTCTGTCTCAAAAAAAAGAAAGAAAGAAAAAGAAAAGAAATGCTCGATGAAGCATTTAGGATTTTGGATTTGGGGATAAGGGATGCTCAGCCTGTAAACAGAACACAAATATTGAAAAATCTGAAAAAAAATCCAAAACTCAGAAAAGTCTGTCCCAAGCATTTCAGAAAAGGGATTTCCAACCAATTCAGTATTTCCCAAATCCACAGAAAAATTTGTGACATGTTGTATACCTTTTCCATCCAGAAAGGTCATAGTTTCTATTGGTGATTTTCCTAACACTCTTTTTACAGACTTTAAAAGGAATTGCTTGCTTTTTTTTTAATCTCTTGATTTCTTAGTAGTAGCCTGTTTGGACATCAGCTTTTCTCTATGACCCAACCCTAAATTAGACAGAAGAAAAAAATCTCCTTCCTCTGACTTGTATTGACTAAAGCCATAGGGACAGAACCTTTGCAACAACACTGGATATTCCCTGGCTGTAAGGGCAGCAAACTATCCGTGCAGCCCAACTTCCATCAGACCAGGAACACAACAGCCCCCTGTCCAGAGTAGGGACCCCAGGCAGAGCTGCCAGACACTGCTGGGTGAGGATTACTCCAGAAGTCCGACCTTAGTTATTGTTCCAAGCTAACCCTGCCATCTGCCAGCCACACAGCTACATCTATGTTCACTTTCTGGTCCTTTTTAGAGACAGGTGTCACCATGAGGATGGAGCGCAATGGCACGATCACAGCCCACTCGCTGCAGCGTCCAACCCTGGGGTTCAAGCAATCCTACGTGCCATATCAGTGACAGGTTGAGAAATTATTCCTGTAAACTGAGCAACAGGCTTCCTGGTTTCCGCTGCTAAACCCTATTGATCACCTCCCACCTCCTGTCTCACACACGGGCAGCTCCTCCACCTCCAGCTGCGACTTTCTGACTTTGCTCTTCATGCTTCAAAATCATTAATCCCCTCCTCATGCTCTCAGCTCCATTCACTTCATCTCACTTGCAGCCTCCTTTTCCCCATGCGGCCACCCTCCCTGCCCCCCTTCCCTCCTCTTACTTAGGGGACCATCTGCATCTGACTTCAAGTTGTTCCCATTCTCATTCTCCTGGTCTTCTTAGACAGCTTTCTTAACAGGTGGCATTTTTGAGGGCTAGAAATGAAAGATCTTTGCTCAATGTCTCAGTTTATAAATGGGGACCTAGAGACCAAAACTAAATAGCTAACATATCAATGGCAGCTGAAAGTTGAAAGTAACTGAGACGTCCTTCAATACATTGAGTGGATAAACGAGCTGTGTGGCACATCCAGACAGAGGGACATCACTCAAAGGTAAGAGGAAACAAGCTGTCAAGCCAAGAAAAAACAGGGCAGCAACTTAACGCACACTTGCTGAGTGTAAGGAGCCAGGCTGAAAAGACCTTACAAGTCCAACTAGGTGACATTCTGAAAAGTCAACTCTAAGGAGACTAAAAAGATCAGTGGTTGCCAAAGGTTGTGGGTGGGGAATAAAAAGGTGAGGCACACCGGATTTTTAGGAGGGTGAATATATAATGAATATATAACCCTGATGTCAACTATTGACTTTAGTTAATAGTGTTAATAATACGAACTCATCAGTTGTAACCAATATATCTCATTAAGCAAGATATTAACAACATGGGAAGCTGTGTACAGGGGAGAGGGTGGATGTGGGAACCGTACCTTCCGATCCATTTTCCTATAAACCTAAAACCACTCTAAAAAACACAGTAAATTTAATTGAAAAGGCAAACAAACAGCTGATGAAGAGTGGCAATGTGAAGGGTCCCCACTCACCAGGGGGCGTGCTCCAAAACCGCCACAGTGCAAATAAGCATGCTAACTTCCCCGAGGCAAAGAAAAAATTAATACTGTTACAATGTTAAGATTCAAAATAACCTCCAATCAAAATCCAAACTGTACATGAGAGATGGTGCCTCTGATTTGCTGAATTTAAAATGTACATTAAAGAGCAAAGGGCTTACAATAGCTGCAGTATTCCCAGGAGAAAAGGAACAAGGAGAGAAAGAAGACGTACCCCGTCCGTATCAACAGCCTTGATTTTAAAGCAAGATTAAAATTTGGGTTATTACATGAAATTGAACACTGTTAATTGCAGAAAAAGAATGGTTTTGCTTTGCTTTGTTTATTAAACTTGAAGTGACTATGAGGTTTTTATGACTCCAAAGTGACCAAAGGAGTCAAGAGACCTGCTTAAAATAAGCTTTTATATGGGGTAGGAACAGAACCAATCACAGAAGTGAGGTAGGGAGCCACAAGAAGCAAAAGAGTAAACAAATTGCTTTATATTCACATATCACGCTATTTACTCTACTACATACTAAATAGTTACATAAAGAAAAATGCTGTTTAGGAATATTCTTCTGTGTGTAAAACCACCCAAGAAGAATTACAGTGATAACCCCCAAGTTCAGAAGGGTGGTTACCTCTCAGGTGGGAAGGGGCTGGCTAAACAGGTGTGTCAATCATTTGGCATTAGATAAACCTGTATTTGAATTCCTGCTGAAACACTCAGGAGCTCCATGTCCCTGAGCAAGTTCCCTAACTACTCAGAGCTTCATTTCCCACATCTAGATGAAGGAGGAATAGCAATATGGTTCATCAAGTTGCAATTGGGGGAAGTAAGAAAATGCTGCTGCTAGTGGGCTTTATCCCAGGATCTCAAGGCTGGTTCAATGTACGTAAATCTATAAATGTAATCCAGCACATAAACAAATTAAAAAATAAGGACCATATGATTCTCTAAATTGCAGAAAAAGCTTTTGATAATATCCAGCATCCCTTCATGATCAGAACACTTAAGAAAACTGGTATTGAAGGGACATTTCTTAAACTGATAGAGGCCATCTACAGCCAATATCGTATTGAATGGAGTTAAATGGAAACCATTCCCACTTAGATCAGGAACCAGGCAAGGTTGCCCATTGTCTCCATTGCTCTTTAACATTGTAATGGAAGTTTTAACCATTGCAATTAGGGAAGGAAAGGTGATCAAGGGTATCCATATAGGATCAGAAGAGATCAAACTTTCACTCTTCGCAGATGATATGATAGTATATCTGGAAAACACCAGGGATTCTACTACAAAACTTTTAGAAGTGATCAAGGAATACAGCAATGTCTCAGGCTACAAAATCAACACCCATAAATCTGTAGCCTTTATATATACCAACAATAGCCAGACAGAAAAAACAGTAAAGGACTCTATTCCTTTCGCAGTAGTGCCAAAGAAGATGAAATATTTGGGAGTTTACTTAACATAGGATGTGAAAGATCTCTATAAAGATAACTATGAAACTTTAAGAAAAGAAATTGCTGAAGATGTTAACAAATGGAAAAACATACCATGCTCATGGCTGGGAAGAATCAACATTGTTAAAATGTCCATACTACCCAAAGCAATATATAATTTTAATGCAATTCCTATTAAAGCTCCATTGTCATATTTTAAAGATCTC
>CAUYRH010093119.1:0-48470 GCA_963574655.1 Perodicticus potto
AAAACTTCTAAATATGGATCAAAATTGTTCTCACAAAGTAATGAGAAAGTCTCTTGAATGTTATCGCAATCAGGTTGATGAAAATATCTCTGATTGTATCTGAAGCCCGTACACTGTACCCCATGATTGAATTATTGTATAATAATTATTATTATTGTACAATAATTATTATTATTGTACAATAATTCAATCATGGGGTACAGTGTACGGGCTGTACACTATGCTATGATTCAATAGCATAGTATGCTATGATTCAATAGCTATGATTCAATAAAAAAAAAAAATACTTTTTCTCGGCCAGGCATGATGGTTCACTTCTATAATCCTAGCACTTTGGGAGGCTGAGGGAAGAGGACTTCTTGAGGCCAAGAATTTGAGACTAGCCTGAGAAACATACCAAGACTCTGTTTCTACAAAAAATAGGAAGCCAGGCATGGTGGTGCACATCTGTAGTCTCAGCTAGTCCAGAGGCTGAGGCAGGAGGATCACTTGAGCCCAGGAGTTTGAGGTTGCTGTGAGCTATAATGGTGCCACTATACTTTAACCTGGACAACAGAGTAAGACCCTGACTCAGAAAAAAAAAAAAGATAATTCCTAAATGAAAGCTTATTTATTTATTCCTGTTATATAAGTCATTTATTTCAAATAGTACATTAGCACTTTGTGAACACAGCTGTCTAGTGAGCTAAATCCTTCAAACTGGAATTTCAAGAAAAGTGTCATTGCAACCTTTATTCCTTATTCTTCCATGCTGAACTAACCCGCAAATTTTTCTAAAAATGCCGTTTGATGTTCAAGTTTCATTGGTTGCTCTTCTAAACCTTTAAAGTAACTCTCTAACTGCGAGTGAGAAGGAGCATCCTTCTAAAAATAAATATTGGTAGCCACTCCATAGATGCAAATTTTAAACTTGCAAACACTCCAGGTTCCAGAGTTTTTTGAATTTGGAAAACAATTCTTCAAGTTTAAATGTTTAAATGTCATTGAGAGAGGGAAGGGGAAAGACAATGGTGAAAATGAAAGGCGGCAAGGTTAAGGCCAAGGCTATGAGAACACAAAGGTAAATTCAAAGTAGAACACAGTCAGTGAGATTTAAAGAGCAGAGGGATCATTTAAATTTAGGATTTTCCAGTGAAACCGAATTGCAACTATTACATTCTATAAAAGGTTGGGCATATGAATGAGTCTCTGTTATTTTAAAAGGGAAAATAAAGAATTGCTTCAAAACATTTATATAAAGTCAGAATGCCTTTTGAAAGATTTCTAAGCTTAGAGAACTGTGCATTTAGGATCAAATAACTATATTCTTGGATTTCATGCATTTATAAAGACATCTGACTTTACCAAACACATAGAAATTTACCTGATGGTTAGACATGTTTTCGTATATCATGTAGATCCAAAATTCTCCCTGACTTTAGGCAAAATTACCATGGAGCCCATGTCTTTGGAACACACTTTTCTGCTATATTTATATTAACATTGACCTTCATGATGTCCCTCGTGTACATTTTAATATTCTTGTTAATATTGTTTTATGACACTGGCATTTTGAATTTCAATATCTGAGATCTTTATACAAAGAATGTTAGGCAGATTTATTAGTATTATCTTTCCTTATCACAAGGCAGGGACAGGAACACATATTCTCAGTCTGCAAAGAAGTAAATAGCAAAAACTTACATGACGCCAACTAGTAACAAATCCAGTCTCACATTTGGTAAGCACTATGACACAATTTATGTTCCAAATTAGGGGAAAAACTTCAAGTCTTTATTTCCTACATCTCTCTGTATTTATATGCCAAAAGTTACGGTGATTTCATTTGCCTATGATAAAATGCACTTACTCCAAGTTCACAATTAAAGGTGACTAATTTCAACACTAAAGTGACTTCCAGCCCACTCAAGATATAGAAATTTTCCATAATTCTTCCAGAATTTCTTGTCCCTGTTTACAGTCAATCCTCCTGTAATTGCTACTCTAGGTAACCATAAACTTGATTTCCATCATTATATTAATTTTGCCTATTATAGAATTTCATATAAACAAATTCCTAAACTGTCTCTCTATGTTTATATTTAGTTTCTTTTCTTCAACATGATGTTTTGGTATTCAGGCCTCGTGTTACATGCAACAATGATGTTTTCTTAGTAACTGCTGAGTAGCCGTCTGTTGTTAGAATACACCAGAATCTATTTGCCTGTTGGTAGTTATCTGGGTTATTTATGATATGAGAATTTTTTTTTGCAGTTTTTGGCCGGGGCTGGGTTTGAACCCACAACCTCCAGCCTATGGGGCCAGCGCCCTACTCCTTTGAGGCACAGGCACTGCCTTACCGTATGAGACTCTTATAGAATAAAACTTCTAAGAACATTTGTGCACAACATAATATACTTGTGAACATATGCTTTCACTTATCTTGCGTAAACATCTAAGAGTATAATTTCTGGGTTATATACTAAGTGTGTATGTAACTTTATAACAAAACACCAAATTGTTTACCACAGTGCTTATACTACTGATGGTTGCAGAGTTGATATAACAAATTTGTCATTTTTTTTTTTTTGTTATGGTTAGGACTTTTTTTGCCATTGTCTTTCTCCTAAAATTTGCCTTTATACTTTCTTTCTTTTTCTTTTATTAAATCATAGCTGTGTACATTAATGTAATGATAGGGTACAAAGTGCTGGTTTTATATACAATTTGAAATATTTTCATCCAACTGGTTAACATAGCCTTCACAGCATTTTCTTAATTATTGTGTTCAGACATTTATATTCTACATTAAGTAAATTTCACATGTACCCTTGTGAGATGCACCATAGGTGTGGTCCCACAAATTACCCTCCCTCCACCCGTCCTCCCTCCTCCCTTCCACTCCCCTTTCCCCTTCTTCTTGGGCTATAATTGGGTTATAGCTTTCATATTAAAGCTATAAATTGGTTTCATAGTAGGGCTGAATACATTGGATACTTTTCCTATGCTTTCTTTTAAATCAATCCGCTTTTTTTACATAACACATAGACACACTCCACACATTTTCCTACTCACTGGGTTTCATGTTTGGATTTTCTAATGCCCAAGGAAATGCTCATTTCTTACATAACTTCCAGAATTAATCATAGTTTCTAATAGCCATTCAAATACATCAAGTGGCTCTGTACCCATCTCTTCAAGTTCAACTTGGAGCAAGTTTTATTTCCAAGAGGATAAGGCTCATTGTCCTTTTGGTTTCCTCCTTAAGTGGAGGTATTGTAAGTGATGTTTTCATATCAATTACAGAATGCCCAGCACAGACACGCCCAAATGCAGTTAACCGTGCCTATCATCCTTCTTCCACTCAAGACGAACTACTCGCACACAGTCAAACTGATGTGGCTCTGGATAAATGTCTTAAAAGCACTGAACCAAGAATATCCTTTTTCTCCTGGGTGCACAGTTGCACCAAAGACCATTCTGGCATCCTTACACTCTGCTTCAAAAAAAAGACAAGCCACCAGAAGATTCCCCCATCTCCATCTAGACAAATTAATGTCTTCATTGGGAGTTATTTTTATACCCCTTTGTTCTTCATTGTTTGCAAAGCCTTCTGAGACCACACACAAAAAGAAAAACCTAAGAAAATTATTCAGTAAATATCCTCTTTTGCAATCGCTCAGCAGCAAATGCACTTTATATCACAGTGTTACAAACACAATGTCATTTTCTGGTTCCCACAGTCCTGCTGTGCATGGGAAGCAAGGCTTTACCACATGAACTCTAACAACAACTTCCAGTCAATACCTTACCTTTGACTGACAGGTGTCTCCATGTCACAGTTGGCTCTGGTCTGCCAATAGCAAGACACAGCAGGGTCACACTGCTCCCCTCATTCACCGTGATGTCTGATGAGATGTTCATGATCTGGGGAGGAACTATAAGGAAACAGAGAGAAGAAATACCTGAGAATGGTTTTTTGCACTCAACAGAAGATGTTAGCGAATAACTATTTGTATAGCACATTTTTATTATAAATATTGCGGTCAAAAATAAACTTCTAGTGGCTTGGTTTGCTGAGGATATGGCATTGAACATATTGACAGCACAGCCATGGTAGAAGGAGCTCTGTATTAGGCTCCACTGTAGTGGGGACAGGTGCATGTCAGGTGGGGTAGAAGGACAGAGGAACTCAAGTGGGGGCACTACTTCTTGTTGATTTCAAGGCAAATTCAAAGGGAAAATATGTACAAAATCTCCCAAAGAGTCCTTATCTATACACACACTTAATATTCTTTGTGGAATTGGTGGCTTAAGTCATAAGTGAGAGTAAGGACCACTCAGGCCTTTCCCAATGTCTCACTCAAATAGCCACCCTCACTGAATTCAATACCATTTCCCGAGCATTCCAGACTCTTAAATTTTTTGACCTAGAACAGTGTGTTCCATCCTGGAATTCTTTTCTTTATCACTTCTTAACTTAAAAATCTCTACTCCTTTCCACAGAAACATCTTTTAAGGCTAACTGGAATTTTCTCTGGCTCCCTCGATCACAGTTAGCTGCCTTTTTCCCTAAGCAGCTGTGTCCCTGCTCCTGCTAAATGCACTGTCTAATGGCATCATGTTCCAGTGGTTAGGAGGGGGACTATGGTTTCGATCTTTGCTCACCTCCCCCCACTGCTGTCTGATCTCCTGTAAAGGAAGCTACCTTTTAAACTTTGGTTTCCTCAATTGTACAGGACAGTTATAGCTAAACTCATTGCATTGTGAGGTTTCAATGAAATAATGGTTTAAGAGAGTACCAGATACAAAGGATGTTCTCAATAAATGTTAGTTAATATGATGCCAGTGATGATGATGATGAAGGATATTGCTTGATAATAACAACTAAACCAGTAGCATTCACAAACAACAGTTTTTTTCTGTCCAAGTATCTTTGTTTGCTTATTTATATTTTAGAGACAGGGCCTTGCTGTGTTGTCTAGGCTGGAATACAGCATTATGATCATAATTCATTGGCAGTGATCCTCCTGCCTTGGTTTCCCTAGTAGCTGGGACTACAGGCACATGCCATCATGCCTGACTAATTGTTCTTTTTTTAAATTTTGTGTAGAGGGAGGGTTTTGCTATGAGGCTGGTCTTGAACTCCTGGCCTCAAGCATTCCTCTTGCCTCAGCCTCCCAAAGTGCTGAGATGGCAGTTCTGAGCCACTGTGCCAGCCTCATGGTTCTGTAGCCATGTAAAGCCTAACCCCATTCCTGGTCTTACTGTCTACCTAAGTCTAACTCTAGGCCTGGACTCCCAATTCAACTCAGGAAAATACCTAGATTCTTTCTCAACTCTTAACTTCTCATTGCCATTGAACTGATTAAGTTTCTCACCACTTCTCGCATGGACAAGTGCAACAGCCTCCTCCCTGGACCTTCCCCCTGATCTCTTTCCATTTTGGGTCCCTCTAGTCTACCCACTGCATGTGGCCAGACTAATCTTCCCAGGCAACCATCTTAGAAAACTGCTCCCCTCTTTGCTCCTTTAAACGTGGCCTGTTAGGCTAATGTACCAACTTGTCTGCATGACCAAAGCCCTTTGTAGTGTCCCCAACCCCACTGACAAGCCTCAGCTATAGGCCCTGTCCTCCCTGACCCAGCACATGCCAGACACTGGACTCCTGTCCTCCCTGGAACATGTGAAGGCATAAGTACTCCCACAGCTAGCTTCTCCACACCTTCCCCGAATTTCCTACCTGACTCATCTTTTAAGGATTGCTGAAACAATACCATCTTCTCTTTGCAGTTTTCCATAACCTCTCTCTAAATCCCCGGAGCAGATTCACCCACTGCTGTGCTGCATTTTGTACAGATCTACCTTGGGAATGTTCAGGCTGCATCACAGTGATTATTTTCTGCCTGTTTCCCTACTAAGATGCAGGAGCTTGAATCCTGTACATTTCTATTCATCTGGGTTGGGCGCAGAGGCTGCCAAGGGAACAAGCTTAATGCCTCTTTGAAAGAAAGATCCAACGAACACACTGGACATAAATCCCAAAACAAAGGGAGGTAGAGCTTGGAATGGAAGATTTCTGACACATAAACCTTTCTTCCCTATATTCTTTTAGATCCTCAAATTAAAGGAAGGATAATATAAAGAGAGGAGATTCCAAGCCTACAGTCATGCTGATTTATTTGTACTGCCAGTTTAATTATGAATTATTAATTACCAAACAGGTAGAGTGCGTATAGATTCCAAACCACCCTGAGTCAGTGGCAAAGGAGAATTATGGCTGATACTCAATTCAGACGACTTTGCAGCCCGGAGTTTTATGTTGCTGAGACCTTACAGGTAAGTCTTTTCAAGGAGAAGCCATAAGTAACGAGTAGAACATTTGAGCTCTTAAGGGAATCCACATTAGCAAATAAATAAAAATTGCCTCACTTATAAATCTGCCATATTTTGCATTATTTCTGCATTAGGATTTGGCCTGAAATTTCAGTGCACATATTTTACCCAGATGCACACTGGGGGAAAAAAATAGTGTACATTCTAACTACACTGCATTCTCTTGAGAAAACCATTCTACCAGATTTTTTTTTTCCTATATTTTCTAGCTTGTTAAAAAATAGTTCTGGGCTTAGAAATGTCAATACTTTTTCCACTTCTGTAAAGCAACAACTTCACAGCAACTTCCAAAATATTCTCAAAATAATGTCTACTTTAGCTGGAAGTATTAGGCTATATGAAGTTCTCTTTCTCTAGACCAGGGGTCCTCAAACTACAGCTCGTGGGCCACATGTGACCCGCTAAGGACATTTATCCAGCCCGTTGGGTGTTTTTGCCACTGGTGCCCATCCTGCTTAGCAGCCAACTCGTCCAGGGCCACAGTGTGCATGGGTGGAATGTGCGCAGCACTCTCGGACTCCCCTCCTTCTCTCTGTCTCTCGACTCCTCCTCCTCAGTCTCGGGTGAGACTAAGACTCTTGATCACAAGCTTGCCTGTACAGAGCCTGCTGCTGCCTGAGGACCGAGGTAAGAAGATGTTAGGATTTTTTTTTTTCTTTTTTAAGTTAGTAGGGCCTTTTTTTGCGGGTAAGGGGAGGGGCTTTTTCTGAAGTTAGGAGGTTTTTTTTTTTTTTAGCAGATACAGGGCACCTTTTGTTTTTTTTCATTTTAAATATTGTATTCATTTCCATGTTTTTTATTTTTGCAGTTTTTGGCCAGGGCTGGGTTTGAATCCACCGCCTCTCGTATATGGGACAGGTGCCCTTCTCCTTTGAGCCACAGGTGCTGCCCCCATTTTGGTTTTTTACTTCAAAATAAGATATGTGCAGTGTGCCTAGGAATTTGTTCATAGTTTTTTTTTTTAAACTATAGTCCAACTCTCAAATGTTCTGAGGGACAGTGAACTGACCCCCTGTTTAAAAAGTTTGCAGACCCCTGCTTTAGACCCTAGAGTCTCCCAGCCCCAGGAAGATGGTTAGGTTAGGGGAAGATGATATAGCACATGGCTGGGTTGGAATTGTCAGCACAGCCCCCAAACTCAGAGTCATTATTTCCACAGACATTCTATTCCATTTTGATAGTTTGAGGGACGCTGGACTAAGAGATGTTTGTAAAATTGCACGAATATTTAGCACAAACTCCCGATTCCTTGGGTGCTTAGTCCAATCAGGAAAGAGCTTCCTGAACTGAGGGCATGCAGGCTAACCCAGACATTCCCACCAAGAGTGGGGAGAGCTGTCTGTCATCCTCTGTAATTCATCATGTTCTCTGCCATTTTTTCAAAGGAGGAAAGACAGACAGTTTCAAGTGTGTGGGCAGCCAAAAAGAAAGGAGGCATAGCAGAGGGAATGGAAGAAAGGAAGGTACTTTCTCTTCTCAATTATGATATCCTTGGAAACTAACAATAATATGCAACCTAATTGTTTTCAAATTGCATGCTTATCTCATGTACTTCTTACAAATTATGAGATAAGTAGAACATATGTTCTCATTCTTAAAATGATAGAATACATTGGCCAAAATTGAAGGGTTAGTAAAGGGTGGGAGTGCGGGAGTCCTTCCATTACATCATGCTGCCTCTTGTTTAGAATCTCCTATCAATTCCCCAAGTACAATATTTAGATCCATAAGCATTTGCATATTGTTTCCTCTGTTTCAGATGTCTCTTCCCAAGAAGCTTCCTTCACAGTACTTACCACGATGAGCAACCCATCCCATCCTCCTCAGCTTCCCAGGCATGCTGTGAACTACTGAGGTGAGGCCCATTCTGTACACCCTCCTTTCCCCAGAGCTATGCGTGTTGCTTGCCAAGGAAGGTATTTAATAATTTTAGCCTAATTTTAGATTAGAAATGAATTTGTTAATGCATCTCAATGCTTTTTTCCCTGATAACTTTTTAAAGGAAAGAACACATGGGGATGGCTTTAAATATTCCTCTGTGTTTTTTTAAGCCTAGGACCTTGGCTTAATTCTCAGGTATCTGTGGCAAATGGGTCTATACACATCACTAGGGTCTATAAGTGTACAAATGAATACAAAGAAACAATAATCTTACCTGAAATGCCTAAGTTGCTCTAAGCAAATGAGTTTAACTAAAGGACAACAGATGACATAGTGGGTTTTCACACCATGTCTGCAGACACTGTTGACCCCACCTCTGAAGGTATTTAACCCACTGATGGTGGTGAGTTAAAACAGGGCCCTTGCACAGGTTGTGTGGACTATCCCATGCACAGCTACAGTGACTTCTAACTGTGATCATTTTAGGTAGACAGATGTACAGATAGAAGAATAAACAGATGTCAGATGATAGATTAGAGAATAGGTAGGTGATATATTTTAGGCCATTAAGTATAAAATGTCCAATTTCAAGTCAAAAGTTTAGTTTATTATATCTCAAACAAGAAGCAGTACAAGTCATCAAAGTTTTCACCAACTATTGACAGTTTTGCCATCTTCATGGTAGCTTGTTTATGCCAACATGAGGAAGGTGGAAAGCAAGTGATGATCACGAAAGGCATTTTCCACAGCTTGATGAGAATTGAATATTTTTATTTGCAAAAAATGGTTCAAAGACTAGAGGAAGCGGTAGTCAATTGGTGCAAGGTCTGGTGAGTACAGTGGATAACAGAGAGTTTCCAGGTCGAGCTTCTGTGGTTTGAGCAGTCTTGTTTGTATGACATGTGGTCAAGCGTTGTCCTGTAAGAGGAATGGCCTGTCTCTACCGACCAATCTCAGCTGCTTAATCACAAGCATCCTCATCATGTTCTTCAGATGTCTGTAGGACAGATTTCATGAAACTGCAGAGGGTAATTCCAGTGCTGGACCATCACTCAGACCCATTATCTTTCTTAAATGAATATTTGGTTTGAGTTGTGTTTCAGCATTTCATCTTTATCCAACCATGGTGCCCCATCCTTATGATTGTCAACAAGGACATATTTTTCATCACACACAATACAGCTTAGAAATGGTTCACCTTTATGTGGTAATAGCAAAGAAAGACAAGCTTCAAGACGATTTCTGTTCTGACACTCATATAATTCGTGCATCATCCGTCTCTCCAGGTTCTTTACCTTGCTGATTTGTTTCAGATGGTTCAATATTATTGAACAGTAATGTCACACCCTGTTGCTAATTCACATGTAGGTTGAGAAGGATTCGCGTCTATTATATCTTTCAGCTCATTGTCATCCACATTGGTCTCAGGTTGCCCACCTGGCTCATTTCCAAGATTAAAATCACCAGAATGGAATTTCCCCAACCATCCCTATACCGGGTGTTCATTAGCCACATCTTTCCCAAACACTTCATTGACATTTGGAGTTTTCTGTGCTGCATTGGTTCCAAGATGGAACTCATATTCAAAAATAGCATGAAGTTTGGACTTATACATGGTTTCACAAAAATTGCTTTAAAAATAATGTGAGATATTTACAAGACAAAATATGCTTTTGAACGAATGAGGATGTACCTTCACAATAAAAATAAAAGAAGAAGTGTCAAAGCGAAATGTCGGAGAGAGATATCAACTGTCAAACCTAGGGCTTAAGGAAACTAGACGTTTCATTATAACCTAGATACAACTCATGCTGGATACATAGAGGCTAGGTGGAGAGATAATGGATAGAGAGGTGGATAGGTAAAGATAGGGAGTTAGATATAAATAAATTATTATCTGTCTCTCTGCATGTGTAAGTGTAGACAGATACAATTTTACCAAATTGTAATTAATCTCTTGAGGAAGAAGCGTATTTTCACAGGTGTCTTTGCACTCTGGGTGACTATGAGATATTTATATGCTCTCTCTGTACCTTCAGCCTGGCCAGCTGCTCTAAAGCCCCCATGTGTGTCCTGCAGCTGTCCCTGCCTCTCCAGTCTCACTGCTCTTGACTCAGATGAGGAGCTTGTGTTTCACTGTATGGGCTCTTACAAAAGCCTCTATATTTCCCTACTAACTACCACCACCACCACCTTATAGTCAAACCCCAAACTCCTACTACAATTACTATTTAAATGCGTTGCTCCTCCCTAAAACCTCCAACTTCTGCCCCTTGCTAAGAATGCAAAGTCCAAACTTCTCAGCAGGATTTACAAAACCATTTGCAGTCTGTCCAAAACCTAATGCACCAGCCCCTTCTCTACCCTATCTCTCCGGAGCTTCATCATTCTCTCAACTCTGTGCCTTCCTTTGCCTTTATACACACAATTCCCTCTCCTTGGAAAACCCATTCTCACTTCTGGGAATATGAAGCACTCATCCTTTAGTGCTCATCTGAAATAGGAGCTCTTTCACAATGCCTTGGTTGCTCTCTCTTCCCCTCCTAAGACGTTCTTGTTTATACCTTTATCATAGCACTTATCTTTGCAACTGCTATCATACAACACAATGTCTGGCATGTAGTAACATCCTTTTTATTAATGTGTCAGTGCACAGCTTTTAAAATTGTGTATGGGAGAAAGTATCAAGTGGTTCCCATCCTGGAGCTTTGACATTTGCCCTATCCTCTCTCTCTGAAATTCTTGCTATGCTATCCTTCACCTACAGAATTTTCCCATCTGAGCTCAGTTTTAAGGCTACTTCCTCAGAGAAGCATTTAAGTAATAAATCTGATCGCCCAGCCCCGCTGTCTAAATCAGGTCCTCTCGTTACAATCTCTCCTCAACCCTTACATGTTCCTCTGTAAGGAACATAGTTTGGTGCTTTTATATTCATGTGTATAATTGTTGAACATGGCCCTGGTCCACTAAACCATGGACTTTATAAAACATTCTCCTCCCAGTACTTAGAACAATGTCTGCCCATATAATAGGTTCTCAATAAAAATATGCTGAATCCATAGATGACTCCTGTGTACTGAGTCATACAGATCATTGTGAAAGAAAAAAATTGCATTGCAAAAGGCTTTTATAATTTTTTTAATTAAATCATAAACACATAGATCATGTATACGTTAATGCATCTATGGGGTACAATGTGCTGATTTCATATAGAATTAGGAATGCTTACCTCACACTGGTTAATATATACCTCATCTCATTTACTTACTTATTGTGTTAAGACATTTCTACTCTATACTAATAGATCTGACATGTTCCCTTGCATTATGCACCATACGTGTGATCCCACCATTCACCCTCCCTCAAGTTGACCTCCATTCTTCATATGAAAGTGTGAGTGATTGTAAATTGGTTTCATAATAGTACTGAGTACATTGGATATTTTTTCTTCCATTCTTGAGAAACTTTACTAAGTAGGATATGTTCCAGCTCCATCCATGTAAACATAAAAGAAGTAAAGTCTCCATATTTTTATTTCGTGGTAAACATATACCACAGTTCATGGGTCGATGGGCACTTGGGCTTCTTCCATGACTTGGCTATTATGAATTGAGCTGCAATGAACAATCTGGTGCAAATATCTTTGTTATAAAATGATTTTTGGTCTTTTGGGTATACACCTAGTAAAGGAATTGCAGGATCAAACAGCAGGTCTACTTTTAGATCCCTGAGTAGTCTCCATACTTCTTTCCAAAAGGGATGTATTAGCTTACACTCCCATCAGCAGTGCAGAAGTGTTCCCTTTTCTCCACATCTACGCCAACATCTATAGTTTTGGGATTTTGTTATGTGAGCCACTCTTACGGGAGTTAGGTGATATCTCAAAGTGGTTTTGATTTGTGTTTCTCTGATGATTAAAGATGATGAACATTTTTTCATGTGTCTGTAGGTGGAAAATTTCTTGGTGTAAGTTGATTAGAGATTGAAATGTGTGATTCTGCACTTGTTACTTCCATCCTGGGTAAAGTCGATACAATGTGTTGGAAACAGGATATGAGAGACCAGGGACCAGGTCTTGGTTTTTGGAGCTCAGTGGACCTGTGAGATGTTGTCTTTAGCCTCTCTGAAACCCTGGCTCCTCATCTGTAAAATGACAATGACAAGATGTATCTCTCCAGGTAGTGGCAAAAAACAAATGTAAATCAACCCAGTGCATAAGCAGTGTCTGGAAATAAGTTAAGCACTCAGTAAAGGTAAGCTGTTATTATCATTTAGAGAAACTCAGTGTGAATACTGTTCCTGCCACTTAAACTCAGAGAAATGGCTTCATCTGTGCTTAATTGCTCATTCTCAAAATCTTAGTTCCTTCAATTTATGTCAGGGCTTACAGATGATGCTTAGAGATAGTTGAGAAAAGAAAATTTCATTTTTTATACATGTATGTAATGAAGTATTATATTATGTATAATGCATGTATTATCCATTGTTTATACATTTTCTCTTATATAATACACTATATAGGATAATATATACATACTTTATATATAGCCTATGTTATATATGTACACTACAAACACAGCATATGTGCATATATACTCCATTTCCCACAGTAAGAAGTAAATATTTAACTAGTCATCAATCTTCTCTTAACTGAAGCTAATGAGCTCAAGTAAATGAATAGGGCAAGTGTCCTATTGGCTCTTTTTTATTTGTTTTCTTTTAGAGGGTGTCTGTTTCTAGAAGAAAGAGGGCCCAGGGCCTCAGCATTGTGCCCTGGTCAGTGGGTCCTGGACCCCTAGTGCAGGACAGAATGACCATGGACCTGAGGCAGAAGGCAGAGGTGCTGTCCCTTCTCCGCGCTCGCTCCAGCCTCACCCAGGAGGCCTGACATTCTGTATTGTCTTCCCTGTAGCATGCAGAACTTTGCAGGTGATAGATATTTTTGGCTTCATTATGTAATTTGATCTTGCCAGAATCTCTGGAGTAGAAAAGACAGGATCCAGCCTGTCAGTAAGGCGGGAAGCCGAGTCATAGCCGCAACTCAGAGGCCCGTACCCAGGAGAGATGGCACAGCACGGCAGGGCACCACTGCCTTCAATGCACAGTGTGAATCCAGATTCTGATCCTGGCTTCCTTTCGGCCAGGTGCCTGTGTGCAGTGAATGCCTCTGGATCTTGCTCACTTCCTCCTTGTGTGAAGTTCATGACACCTGTTGTCGGTTGTGGTGAAGGGACGGAGGCAGCTCTGAGCTGGATGCCCAGCAAAGGGCAGGTGCTTATTGAATGCTGGCTCGTCATTCTCTCTGGATTGGTAGCTAGGTGACTCCTAAAAGTATACACATGGGCAAGAACTCTCTGGGGATTGTTTAAAATCTCAGATTACTAGGTCTGAATCAGAACAAGAAGTTATATTCTTTAAAAGTCCCTAAGGTGAATTTGATGTGTAGCCAAGATTAGGGGCCATCCCTATACCCCTGCACATTCCACTGTCTTGTCCAGCCCCATCCAGTCGCTCAGAGCTGTCCCACTTCTGTTTGGTCCCTTGGTGTCCCGCCCCTCCAGGGCACATTGCTGGTTATAGAGCACCATGCACTGCTCCCTGGAGCAAGGACAGCTTTTTCTATCCATCACAGTTCTAATCTGGCCTTATCTAGACATGGTATTTGATGGTCTGGCGTTAAGTGTTTATTTTTTTAAGACTGCATGGCATAGTTTTTTTCATTTCAGATTAATAAGCAGGCATAGATGTTTAGGTTACGTTATTTTTTCTTAGCAAAGTATCACAAGAATGAAAAACAGGCATAGTTTTTTAGCAGCTAAAGTTTGAATACCATTTTTTTCCCCAGGTAGTTTCTATGTCACTTTTTTTTTTTTTCTGCAGTTTTTTGGCCAGGGCTGGGTTTGAACCTGCCACCCTTGGCATATGGGGCCGGCACTCTACTCCTTGAGCCACAGGCACCGCCCATGATTTTTGAAAAAGTTACTTGAGCCCATTAAGTTTTGGCTTCCTTTATTGTAAAATGGGCATAAAAATATTTGCCTCATAAGAATGTGGAGATTAGAGATAATGACTTCAAAGTGCCTTCAGGACCCATTATTACTGTTTCCACTTCATTGTTATTATTTATTCTCAGGGAATAACAAAATATTAAGAGTCTATGAAAAAGCTAATATGAAATGATTTTCATTACAGTTTTAAACACTCAAGGCTAATTTTAAAAAATAATACAGTAAAGACTTTTAAGGATCTGATGTTTTTTCCTTATGGGGTTACCTTTTTGCATGTTAATAGGGGAGTTTATTTCCTAAACCACAGGCAAATGTAATTTGGGATTCAGGGCATTCCTCTAGGCTAAGTTGTGGGATATTTTGTACACTGAAATAGTATGTATTTTGCAAAAAGTCCTACATGAAGCATAAAGAGAGGTGAGTTCTGATCTTTTCTCTTCTATAGCTGTGTGGTCTTTTGTAAATCACCTAATCCACCTGGCTAGGGCTCTGTCGGGGGGGCGGGGGCATTGTGCATGTGCATGTGGGTGCTTGTCTATTTTGGTTAGTTTTAGAATGAAAGCATTGTATTCTGAATTCTCAGGATCTCCTGCTCTGAAACTCTGTGAGCTAATGATCTAGTAGCATTATGAGCCTGGACTGTAGGACTAGTCTGAGCCACTCCTGGGAGCCAGGTGATACACCATCCCCAGCCAGACCAGGATCAGCCAATCTTTATTTCTTTAAGCTTAGCATTGAGTGTTCCACGTGCATTGTCTCCTTTAATTCTTAACACAGCCTTAAGGAATACCACTGAAGATTTAACGTAACGATCAGCATATACATCAATGGATATAAATAGAATGGAGAGTCCAAAAATCTGACCACCCATTTACGATCAGTCAATTTTCAACAAGTTGCCAAGACAATTAAATAAAGAAAGAATGGTGTTTTCAACAAAAGATACTGGGACAATCGGATATTCCTATGTAAAAAGAAAAAAGAGAAACTGAACCCATGTTTTATACCATTTCACATCAGATATAAAAATTAACTCTGATCAGAAACCTAAATTTATAAGATCTAAAACATATAAGAAAACATGGAAAAAACTTTTCCATCTTTGATTAAGCAATGAATTCTTACCATCCAAAACAACAGAAAAAAGACAGACATTATGAAGAAAGTGAGAAAATGCACAAAATGAGAAAATATTTGTTAATCATACATATAATGAGTGACCAGTAACCCTGTGATACTGTAAATATATAAAAACAATGAGAAGTTAAATAATGTAAAAGTAGACTAAGGATTTGGATTAACAATTCACCGGAGAAGACATACAAATGATGAGGATTCTTAGCATCGTCAATCATCAGAGAATGCAAATCAGGACCACAAGGAGGTGGCTACTTCACACTCACTAGGATGGCTACAGTCAAAACTACGGACAGTAACAAGCTTGCACAAGGATGTGGAAAGAGAGAAGGCTTATACACTACAGGTGGAAGGGCACGCTGGGACAGCTGCCTTGGAAGACAGTCTGGAAGCTCCTCAAAAGCTTACAGGCAGACCCATAGGACCCAGCAATTCCAGTCCCAGCTATGCACCCAAGAGAAACAAACACGAATATCTATGCAACGACTTCTTTGTGAGTGTTTATAGCAGCATTGGTTAGAATCGGCAAAATTAGAAAACCCAAACCTTTACCAACAGGTGCCTGGATAAACAAAACGTGCATTCCCATACAATGGAATATCATACAGCCATAAAAAGAAATGAAGCTAATACATGATCCAACGTGGATGAACTCCGAAAACATGAAGTGAGGGAAGCCAGGCACAAAAGCCACATACTGTATGATTCCACGCACACGGAATATCCCAAATACTCCGATCCACGAGTACATGGGTGGTTGCCAGGAGCTAGGCAGAGGGGCAAATGAGAAACTACTGCGTTCTTGTTGGAGTGATGAAGATATCAGGGAATTAGACAGTGGTGACTATCGCTCAATCTTGTGCATATGCTAAAAAACCCCGACTTGTTCATTTTAAAGGGATGAATTTTATGGTATGTGGATTATACCTGCGTAAAGCTGTTATACAAAACCATCACACCTGACTCCTCAGAGTTCTTGCCCCTTTAATACGAGGAGAGGAGAGGCCCAGCGGGTTTTAGACCACAAGGAGAGATGGGTTGTCAGAAAATATCCTTTTCATTTATTGATAGTTCATTGCATAATGCTGCTTAATGCCTGATTAACTCTCCATCTCTCATTGTTCACCCATTTCCCCTTCTCTTTCCAAGACAGCTCATCTTGCCTTAGCCCCGTCAGCCTGTTTGGCAACGTTCCCAACACCCCGTGCTCAGTCATAATTCCACACCTTTGTACACACTGTTCCTTCTGTCCATGTGCCTCTTCCCCACTCATCAACCTGTTCAGCTCCTACTCTGACTTGAAAACTGACATGGAGCCATCACCTCTCCCCATACTAGAGACGCAGGTACATCTGTGTTCTGTGACAACCTGCACATAAAAATATGATACATTCATTCCAAAACATTTATTGAATGCCTACTATGTACCAGGCATTACCCTGGGGGTAGAATAGTAAACAGGCAGGGTTCCTTCCTCGTGTAAATTTTGGAACTTAACGTCTAGAGGACAACACTGACACTGGTAAATAATCACGAGAATTAGTGTGTGATTATCACTCTTGGGTGTGGTACAAAGGCTCCACCATAGCCCATGAGAGGGGCTTTTTCTTAGTCAATGAGTTTGGTGAGGGGTGTGCTGTTGGCAGAGCTGAGCACGAGGATCAACCTATACAAAGGGCCTTTAGAGGTAGAGAGCTTGGTGACCGTGGAGGAAGGGGAAAGAGTAAAATCCTATGAACTGAGGTTAAAAAGGTAAGTAGGAACTACATCATGCAGATTTTGGAGGAAACAGCTAAGTTTTGCAATCTTTTCTATAAGAGCTATTAGGGGGCTCATTAAAATGTTTGAAGACGTTTTTGATGACGAGAGGTCTGGGCAGGGCAGATTTCCATGGGCGACAGGTCATTGCTGGGTACAGTAAGGAGAACAGAAGTGGGAGAACCAGCTGGGTGAGCCCACAGTGAAGTGGTGGCAGCTTGGACGAGTGCAGTGGCAGCAGAGAAGGGCAGAAAGAGACAGATCTGACATTTGGGAATAAAATGAGCAAAGTCTGGAGACTGACAAGATGTGTGTTAAGTGTCATAGCCTTTCTTACACTGTCCTGCTGTTTTCTCTGTGTCTCTCCCTCACTCGACTGGGGGGTCCTTATAATCACAGTACAATGCCTGGTATCCAGCAGGTGCTCAGTCAATGTGTGCTGAATTTAACTGTGAGTGCAAGGAGATTTTTCAAGAAACATAACCTTCCAGGATCCCCTGGGGGCAGCCAGCAGATTGGGACCCGGCTAATTGCATGAGGTCATATCCTAAAGCTTCAAGGCAGGGCCCGATCCGAGTTGTCTGGTTTTATAGAGTGTGAGCTCAGACTCCCTGCGTGCACTGGTTTAACATGGTTTTATTTTATGCAGAAGACCAGACCTCCTCTATTCTGATTGCTTTTCTCTTCTTGTTCTATTTTGATGAGTGGAATGGTGGAGAATGAGGACAAACGGTTATGAATTACATTTCCCTGAATGCTGGAGACCAATGACATCACAAACCACTCAAGCTGCACCAAGTTCATGTGCACTAGTTGTCTCCACGGTGTCCCTACAGAAGTTATTTATACACTTAGACATACATTTTCTATTTTTAATTTGCACAATCCAAGCAACTGGTCATGATCAGAGAAACTGCAGGCAGTAAAAGAACCTTTCTTGTCATGCCCCGCGCTCTCTCCAGCACAGAAATGCTCTCCCCATGGGAGATCCTTTTGTTCCTTTCTTCTCTAACTTGTGGAGCCCCTGGACAGTTCCTCTTAGAAACACAGGGTTTAAATTACATCATAGAATTTTCAAGTCAAAATAGATACTAGGGATCACCCAATTTTACCTTCTCATTTTGCCCATAGGGAAACACTTCTGTCCTAATCCCAGCTTTGTGGGTTATGTGTGGTGAGGGGATGACAAGCTTCCGGACCTCTGTTGACCCAAGTCTTTCTCTCAGTATTGCAGGTTTCCCGAGAGACTGTTTCCAACCCCTCCCCTTGTCATGAACAACTCTTGTCAATACACAGTGTGACCTTGAACAAGCTACTTACCGTCCATAGCCTCCGTTTCTCAAACCGTAAAACAGGATGGTAATTGTATGTAACTTAGAGGGTCAGTGTGAGGAATAAAAAAACTGTAAATGAACACAAAAGGGTCTCATCATGATGCCTGGAACATAGTAAGTGCTAATATTACAGATCGTTTATTGCACACCTAGAATTTGTTATTAGTGTTGTTGCCAGCAACTCTCATTTATTGAGAGCTGGGACCATGGGGAGAGTTTGCCAAACATCACTTATTTCATCCTTATGAAAACCGTATGTGGCAGCTGTAGTAGTTCACATTCTAAGGGTGAGGAAGAGGGTGCAGAGAGGGGTAAATAAGTTGTCTAATATGACATAGCCTGAAGAGAAGCAGCTGAGGGGTGTGTGTATTCTCTGCTTTCATTTTGGGGACCCCTATTTTGGCCTCTTGGGTCAGAGATAACTGATGTCAGAGAGAAGCGTGAGAAGGGACATTGCTGTCCTGCGTTCACCAGCCCCTGCTCCTTAGCTTGTCAGAGCTAGGGTCCCTGATGCCTGCAGACTTCAGCTCAGTCTTGCCATATTTTAAGCAATTCCTAGCTAGGGCAGGTGTGAGCAGAAGGAAGCCTGGGCTGAGAATTTGGCTGAGTGGATTTCCTGCCCTACCACCCCACCCAACAACTTCTGGCCTTCTTGATTTTTTTTCACTGCCCAGGAAACCTGTCTGTGCATTTTTCTATTAATTGTACATCTTTCTTGACTTCCACTCTTAGGTCTTTTGGAGGAAGTGGTCTTATTCTATACCCCTTTTTGTGAAATTGTTCTAGAACCCTGCTTAGCACTCAGTCTCCATCCAAGTCTGGAGCAGTCAGACACTGGAAGCCACGTCAGCTGGACACTGGTTCCCCTAACCTCACCGAGCCTCCCTGGCTTGCTCCTGCCTGGCACCTGAGAATTGACCGTCTCCCATCTTGTTCAGCACCACACCTAGTCTACCCCAGCATTTCCCAATGACAAATGTGGGCTGCAGATCTCTCCTTTGCTCTGCTCACCTGAATAGCAAAGGCGGGGGCCAGGGAGTATCTTGACAGAGCTGGATGGGGAACAGCCTCACCCTTAGGCTGCCCATCAAGAATCAGGGTGGGCATTCCCTTCAGCAATTTCCCCGCCTCCTAGTAGACACCCCCTCTTCTCTCCTTGCACCTGCTCTGTGCTGCCAAGAGCAGCTCACTGTGACTCACTCTTGAATTCAAGTTGTAGTCCTTGGGTGCCCAGGTCTGAGATAGAACTGAAAAAGCAAATTTCATAGGACTGGACACAGACACTTTGCATCCTGGGAGAAAGAACTTAGAAAATCTTTAAGAAATGGGTCCTTGTCCATCATTTTGTCCGTAGCTCTATGCTACTGTAGGGAGAGAGAAGACAGGGTCTGGAGCTCAGGTCTCATCCTTGCATTGGGTAATAACATGAAAATAAGCAGTACAGTAGATGCTCCACAGCTGACCACCTCCCTAAGTGACCATAAATCCTTGCAGTGATCACCTCGCTACAGGGACCACCCTCCTTAAGTTGACCTAATTTTCAGGGACCAGACATGTTCCACACATATGTATCAGTACTATAGACCAAGTTCCTTACAGTGATCACCTCCACATGTTGACCAGTTTGTTACCATACCTCGAGTGGTCAACTTACAGAGGTTCTGCTGTATTTGGTGGCATAGGTATGATAAAACTATCTTAAAAGGTTGTAGTTATGAATTGAGGTGATAAAACAGCATAGACCCATAATTTAATATCTCCACTAAAAAAAAGTAAAAGCTGTATTTCGAGTTGTCAGGGATTTCACTGGCTCTAAACTCAAGGAATTTTGACTCTGTAGACCAGGGAGTAGCCATAGCAGCAGCAATAACGTGTTCTACAGCATATGGAAGGTACAGCATGGGAGCTTTCTATGGGCCAAGTTTAACCTTATACTCCCCCTCATTTTTTCATTCCCAAAAGATAAGATTTCTAACGTGGAAGAATATGCTCACATTTCTAAGAGGGAGGAACTCAGCCATCAGCCCTTCAATATAATTCTCATATGAGCCTTTCTTTTGAATATTTAAATCCTCCCTCAATTCCAAAAAACTCAGTGAGTTCAGAAATAAGGATTATATCCACATTTTCATATGCTAGGAAAAGGGGAGGGGGGTTCTGGGACTGAATATCACTGATAAAAATGTGATAACTGAGTCTCATTACAGCCAAAGACAAGTCTCATATTTTAGCATTTTTATTAAAGCTTTTTAAATTACTGAGTGTCTGGTATATTCAATACCAGCCTAAGTGATTTATATTAGTCTATCCCTAGATACTCCATCTAATAAATAACTTGGCAATCTCCTAACCCATAAATATCTCTGGCCCCAGCAAAAAGCAATTAAAGCGTGTTTAAAAAAAAATGTCTTCCAGCACTCCAGACTGCAGTGACACTGGCCATCTCCGATGGGATAATTCACACCATTGACCAAGGAGGTCAGGATCTCTCTACTCACCACCTGCCCAGCACGAACTGACGCTCTTGTTCCCTTAAAAAACAGGACACGTACAAAACTAGCTTAATGTGTTTAACATCCCACAAGGCTGCAGAGATTTTGTCATAGAAAATATTATTCCCAGCAACAAGTGTTGTATAATATTTTAGACAGCTTAGGCTAAAATTATTGTGTAAAACCTTTTTGGAAAGCAGTTGTGCCAAAAATGTTTAAAACACATTAAGTATAGAGACAGCCGACTAAAAAGTTATTAGAGGCTCCAGTGTCACTAGTCCAGAAAATATTTCAGGTCAATAAAGTGCAATCTGCATGCCAGGTAAAAAGCCACTGATATTTATGACAGTGGCTTCAAGTTCAGTACTGTAAGCTGCAAAAGAAGGCTGTTTTCTCTGAAAATCCACTTCTCTGGCCTTCCCTGAAACTCCAGGGGTGTGTGAAGGAGGAAAGGCTGGGTCCTCACTCCTTCCTTCTATAAATCAGTATCCTCTCCATTGCTCACACTGCACCAGCACCCAGGCAGGAGGGGAAAGAAAGAGCCACATATCACATTTCTTATCAAACTTGGAAGAACCCAGAGGAATGTTGCCTTGAGTAGGAAAGCATTGTTCCAGTCCAGATTTTATAGGGATTCTCCAAATCATAATCCCAATGAGCCCGTGGTACACTCATCATAAATTCCAGAGTCTTACAGCCTTTAAATCATTTTAATTCAATTCATTTTCTAATAATACTTCCATGTGTTTTATTAAACACTGTCTATTTTTATGTACTTCACTTCCTAGATAATTGTCACATACATATTATTGGGGGAGGAGAACAGTTGCCTTTCATAATTCCACAGGAGCCTAATAACCCACTATGTACAAGTTTTATAGCTACAGGGTGCGTGAAAGAGGGATCCAGATGGCAGAAAGTAGTAATGTTGCTACACTTGAACTTGATTATGGGGCTGTGAGGTGGGGGAGATTTGCAAAGAAAATGTGTTTTTCTTTATTTATTATTAAGAAAAATAACTAAGCTTTAGTTTCATAGCCAACTATCAGAAGATCTGGGTAATATTGTAATGAATCAGATGGAGATCATTTATTTTTGCATAGAGCAATGTACTTCTCTTTTTCCGTAAACAAGAGGTGTTCAGCATTGCCTAGGATTCTGCAGGCTACATAATATTGCTTTCAAATCATTTAATTTAATCTCTTGAAAATTTGACACATTGGCTTACTAATTCAAACACCAACCTACTTTAAAATTATGCACAGAAAAATGACTCCAACCTCTACCTTGCCATTCCTTTATTCCTACTGATTTCTATAACTTATTTGTATTTAGTTTCTCTATGCAGTGTTTGCTTATACAAAACAAGCAAATATGAAAATATGAATTATTACCCCTCCTGATGCAAAAGGTGGCAGAACACTGCTATTTCCACGTTTACAGGAATATATCTTACACATTTTCAGGTCTGCATAGTATTCCTTTGGCCTAAATGTATTCTATTTTATCTAACTAGAGTCCTATCCACAGATAAGCTGGTTCATCTCAATTTCACTATTTTGCTATTACAGTGCCACACAAGACAGGTGAAAGTGAAGTGTATGTGTGGAACAGACTCGTAAACTACAAGCTGGTTTAACACATAAACACATCGGTACCGTTGACAGTTGTTGATAGATTTCTTTCTATGATGGTTCTACCATTTTCACGTCCACTAATAATCTCTGAGCAACCTATTTCCCAGAAGGTCTTGTCCGCAGAATACAAGATGAAACTTTTGAAATTTTGCCAATTTGATAAATGAGAAATGGTATTTTTCTTTCTTTCCTTCCCTCCCTTCCTTCCCTCTTTCTTTCCCTTCTACTTTCCTTCTTTTCTTTCTTTCTTTCCAGAGTCTCACTCTGTTGCCCCTAGAGTGTACTGGGGTCTTTGTAGCTCACTGCAACCAACCTCAAACTCCTGGGCTCAAGTGATCCTCCCAAGTAGCTGGGACTACAGGCATCCACTACCACAATCAGCTAATTTTTGTTTTTAGTATAGATGAGGTCTTGCTCTGGCTCAGGCTAGTCTCAGACTCCTGAGTTCAAACGAGCATCCCTCCTTGGCCTCCCAGAGTGCTGGGATACCAAGTCCAGCTTTCCATCTGGTTTTCATCCCATCATTTCACACATGTAAGGGTGGTTTCCATTGTTTTCTGCAGCCTCCCAATTGTTCATGTGCCTTGCCTGCGAATTTCCCAGTGGGAAGTTGTTTGAGCTTGCGGGGTTTCCCAGTATCCTGTCTATTAGACTATCTTTCTCCATATGTCAATTAGAGTTAATTTACTGTGCTGGTTAGAGCTTAAGCTCCAGAGAGAGAGAGGCCTGGGTCTGTTTCCCAGCTCTGCCATTTATTTCATGGGTGTGCTACTTGGGGAGCGCTGTAACCTTATGTGTACCTCATTATTTTTTTCATCTATAAAATAGGTATACAGGTAGTACCTAAGTGAGGAGATTTTCGTGAGGATTAAGTGAGCCAGTACACATATAGTAGCTAGAACAGTGGGAGTCACGTAGTCAGATACCTGTACTACTGGCCCCACGTACTTCTTATTGCAAACTCTCTGATCTCATTTCTACATTAGCAAAGGAAAGGCTCTTCAATCCCACCTTCTACCGCCATAGACAGAGAAGAGTTCTTTCAAAAGAGTCAGGCTACTAATGAGTCGCTGCAAAAAAACATAGCCATGGACTGGTACTTCTCATAAACTTGGGCACAGGCATAAAGATCACATTAAGCCTGTGTCACCAGAGAAAACATTGCAGGTTCTAGGACACAGCGAGATACCAAAGACAGAAACCATGCTTGGCACATGCTCAGTGGGGCGGCAGGTCTTCTATTTGAGCTAAAATTGAAGTAGTACCATCTTTCCTCTTTGGAAAGTGCTGGAGAAGAATTATTAAATCTTAACTGTGTGAGACGTGATAATTAAAGGTAGAAAATCATGGGTTGGGATGGAAATACCCTTGACCCACGGGCATTCATTATTTCCAGAAGTACTCATCTGTGTGTCTAAAAGACAAAGAGTGTAGGATGAGTTGAGAGGAAATGACTGTAGGCATCTTAGAGAGTAGGAGGAATCCTATGCTCCAGAGCCTCCATGGGGTCTTAGACCACATTAAAGTGGTAAGGAGAGAGGCTGGCTATGACCACAGATTCTTACAAAGGGCAGAGGCAGGGACTCTTAGAACATGAACAGCAAAGCTCCAAACCCAAAGACAGGGTGACGTGTTACTTCGAGAGAACATAAAAATCTCTGCCCAAATACTGGAATTTGTTTCTCCCAGGGGTGCAAAAATGAGAGCTTAGATCTGGAACCTGCTTGGGTACTTCTCAAGGTGATAAAAACTCATTACAGTCAGACACTACTGCCAAGAGCCCCAGAAGCAGAAACAGCACTTGGGAGGATTCCGAGCAAAGAGAGCTGAGACTTAAAAATGGCCTGTGTGGTGCCTGTGAAGACTCCGAACAATAATCCTGTCTTTCCCTTGCTAGCCCTGACCAAAGCTTATCAACCTACCAAGCTTGCCTTGGGAGGGGACGGGAGCTGAGGGAGGGGCAGAAGGGTGCATGGAATAATAAGAATAAAAAAAGAATTGGAAGAGGAAGGCAGCAAGTTCTAAAGGGAGTAGGATGAAAGGAAAGTGGGTATTTTGAGGAATGTGTCCTTGCTTAGAAGTAGGGATAGAATTCCTGCCTCTTCCCCTGCACCCCACCCACACATACCTGCTCCAAAAATAAGAAGAATGAAATAATAGGGGCCCTTGTGACCCAGGGAGGACACCATTAGGGCAGAGGTGTCACTGTCCCCCCCCTACAGCTCCCTCATACTCATGTGCTCATTTTCTCCTGTATTAAGTGGAACTTAAAATCTAGATAAAGCAACAAATGGGTATTAAAATCATGTATCAAATAAAAATATTGATTCAATGGCGAGAGAGTGGAACTGGGCAAAGAATAAACTCTCCTCTATCCAGTTCCCTTAAAATAGTAAAAAATTAAGTATTCCTAAAGAAATCTGCTGGTATGGGAGGAATACTTAACTCCCAAAGAACAAAATGATCTACTTTAGGGCTTAAATCATGTTTAACTGAAGCCAAAATCCTTTAACAGGTGTATCTCTTATCTGTGACATCAGTTTCTTTTTTTCTTTCATTCAATCCCTCCTTCTTCAAAGCTCTGCCTTGTGTAATAGCTAATGTAATTAGGATACAGACACATTATTACATACACGTAGATTGTATTTGCAGGGGTCATATTACCCTCAGCCCCCACGAACTTGATTAATACATGCCACACACAATGGCTGAGATCATATAAATATAAACTCACTTCCCACATGTATAACGGCTCCCAGGTCAGGGAAAGACCCGAAACCAATCTAATCCATGATCCTGGTATCTGTAAATAAGGCCTTCAGAAATCAGAGGGGAACACACCTGGAAGCAGAGGGACTGCCTCTGAGAAGAACCAGCGGTGGTTTGCACCCACTCCAGCCCAAGGGAAGGGGATGGCTTGACTGTAGATTCCACCCGCCTGGGTTCTGTGGCAGAAACAATATTTCTGAACCTAGTAGACTATGCCAGAATAAGTAGATGACCTGAAACATCTGAACAGGACAGTTATGTCCCCTTTGCCTGAGCCTGCCACCTTCTGGTTAAAATTTAGTTTTTCATTTAGATTGGGAAGAACATGCACCAATGCCTACACTACTTGGAAAGCTGACGTGGCCCATTTACAAATCGGTAAAGTTGGTGTTTGAGTCTCTGCGTTTGTTTCCTGGCAGAGCCTTACTGGGTGCCAAGCAGAGTGAGCTTTCCTTTCTCCAGAACTCTGGGGCCTACTGAGGTAGCGGTCTCCATGCCCTTGTGTGTGGGGTCAGCCCTCACACACTGGAATTAGGGGAAAGGGTAGAGGAGGGAACAGACCCCTGTGTGTATGGTTTCCTTGAGGCTGGTCTTGATTTTTCCTCCAAGTCTTGTTTTTTGTTTTTTGGGGGTTTTTTTTGAGACAGAGCCTCAAGCTGTCACCCTGCTTGGCAGTGCTGTGGCATCACAGCTCACAGTAACCTCCAATTCCTGGGCTCAAGCGAGTCTCTTGCCTCCGCCTCCCAAGTAGCTGGGACTATAGGCGCCCGCCACAATGCCCGGCCATTTTTTTTTTGGTTGCAGCCGTCATTGATGTTTGGTGGGCCGGGGCTGGTTTCAAACCCGCCAGCTCAGGTGTATGTGGCTGGCGCCTTAGCCCGTTGAGCCACAGGCACCGAGCAACCTCCTCCAAGTCTTGTTACCTTTTCCCTATTCTCAGAGCAGGTTCTCAGACTTGACCGGGCATCTAAGGCAGTGCTGCAAGAACAGACTATAAGGCCCTCTTCCTCAGTTTCCAATTCAGCAGGTGTTGTGTGAGGACTGCCTTGGGGGAAACTACAGTTAGAAAAGTATTTCACTCAAAAAAAAAAAAAAAAAAAAATGGAGTACCGAAGTGCACTCTTTTTAAAACAGGTAAGACGTTGATAGCATGAGACCACTTCTCTTTTCACACGAGAGACTTAGCCACCTTTGGAGAAAATAAGACACCGAAGAGTGAAAATGCTCTTTCTTTGTGGAGTTTGTCTTCCTTTTCCTCTTCTAATATTCCCTACATTTATCTGTAAATTGGTACATTGGTACTGAGGAGCAACTTCAAACACATCATGTCACTTTATTTTTTCCTAAAACAAGAAAGGTTTTTTTTGTTTTTTTGCTTGGCTTATTTTGGCTTGTTTTAAGTGTCTAGAATGCAATAAATGACGCTGCTCCCCAACCTATGTGTTTAGTTCTTGGAGAGATGTAGAGGTGAACTTCAGCAGTCTCAAACTTAAACATACGGTTATTGTTCCCTGTGTCTAGAACACATTGATCTGCTTTTTCTCCACTTAGAGAACTCTTACTCATCCCCTTAAACCTTTGTTAGGTATCAGTACCATTTCCTCTCTAAAGCAATTCTCTCTAACCCAACTGAATCAAACCCTTTATTCTTCTTCTCTACCCTATGCTTTCTTCTGCTCATACACTCCATTCAATGGATTTGACTTAAGGTCTTTGATAGCCCTGGTGAATAGGCAGTATCTGTCTCCCCTAATGGATGGTAACCACTCAAGGGCACTTTTATAATCCTGGATACCAAGCAGAGTATCTTCACTTAACAGTCATGGAATAATTGTTTGTAGATCTGAACAGAATGTTAGATGTAGAGCCACAAAGAAAATAAAGCTAAGGATTTAATAGGCTTGGTTATTTGCCTTTTCCTGGAGACTGTCTTTTATTTCTAAGCTAGTGTGGACAAAAGATTAGAAGAAAGACAAGGAGTGCCATAAGCAGATGCTCTGACATGTGACACCCGCAGGCAAGAATGTGGCAGATTCATCAGGGAAAAAGTCAGGGAAAAACGTGGGGCCATGGAAACATAGCTGGGTGGCATCTTTGTAAGGTAGAGACATAAAATTAATTTCTGTTTAAAATTTGATGATAAGTAGGCAAGATATGGTTAAATTATAATCAGGTGTTCTAAGTAGAGATGTTTATAGCGTACTTTTAACAAAATATATAAATACAGTCTAAAAGTAGAGGAAGTTTGAATGTTTAGGAGGAAAGATTCAGTTATCTAGAAGATTCACTCATTTGGAACATCTCATTATCTGATAATGCGGGATGAATAATGCATTCCTGTACATTTTCTTTGGATTCCTCCACATTCTCTCTTTCCAAACTCTCTGCCAATCAGACTCTGCACAGATGAAAGTGCCTGGAGCTGAATTGATCTACCATGTTTGGTTTTGAATGCAAAATGAGAAGAGAAAAGATATTAATTTGGAAACTACCATCCAGTGCCTTCCTCCATCCTCTGCCCAATTCTGTACTCCACTGCCCTTGCTGCAGCGCCCAGGGCAGCAGAGAGCTGGCCTATGGAAAGCCAGCCCCTTCCAGTGACCTGCCTGGGAAATGCTGGTGCTCTCTGGAGCCTGCAGATGTTACCGCAGAAGATGTTACACTGAGACCTGGAATTCAGATTATTGAGCTCAAGGATGAAACTGCTGCCCTTCCTGACTCTGACGGACAAATTATCAGCCAGATTCCAATTTCCTTCATTCCAAGTCAAAATGCTGCTCTGCTGTTTTAAAAGGTTTTCCTTTGAGTACAAACTCTTAGCCAAAGGTACAAAATCTTTCTCTGGCTCCTATTTCACCCTAAAGGCCTCGGACCCTGGTACGGGCCTGAGATTCACTCTTCAACACTGGCAAATCGCTGTCTTTTGGGGACAGAACCAGTCCCAGGGCAGGAAGCAAATGAATCATTTCCAGCAGCCTTTTGCTCAAGGAGCCAGCAGCCAGCTCATTCCTGAGCACCGGGGAAATACTCATAAAACTTCCCTTTATCAGGAGAAGATCAGGGACTGGTCACAAAAGAGATGGCCTGGATGATGACAGCGGGGTCTCCAGTTAAGTTCTGCCAGGTACCCTCCCACCTGTTGAGGTGGCCCAGCTTGTAGGGCTTGCTCTCTACTCTATCTGGCTGGAATTTCCACTCTCACGCTGAAGCTTGTAATTCCCTAGACTTTGCAAATATTCTGAGCCACAGCTTAGGAGTTTGCCTAATCAAAAGAACTCTATGAAGTTTCTTTCCATGGGCTTATGTCACTAAGTCACAGAGCTTCCCTTTGATTGTATATAAAAGCCATAAAAGGAAGAGTTTGTGGGATAAAATATTCTTTCTGTCTATCTAAGCTCTACAGTTGAGAGAACTAGAGCTGAGACTGAAGATGTCATTATGGGAGTGAGCTGTGGATACTTAGGTGACACCTGATGAGACAGTCCTCAAGATGCATTCTTGGTGACTCCATACATGTTACATTGTCCACGGGGACATGGTTGGAGCACTGAATAATTCAGACCAGTATGAACCAGTTGAGGGAATAGGAGAAGGATGTTAGAACTCCAAGGAAAAATCATGTTGGCTGAATCTGCTACCTTGACAGAAAAAATGCAATTTTTTTTTAAATGAGGGAAAACCAGCCAATAGACATTAATTTAGATTTGTCTTCAGAGGTAGGTAAATCTCTAAAAAATCTTATAAAACTCTCCTGGCTGAGAAATCTACCAGTCTGAATAAGGAAAGAGAAGAATAAAGGTCCATAAACTTCTGAAGACACGGCAGTGGATGAAGCCCTCTTCAGCCATCTTGGTCACTGTTAACCAGAAGTCAGGGCCCAAGTAAGCACTCATTTGAAAAATTAATGGTATTTAGGAACTTCTTACCATGAGTCCTGTATGTGTGTGTAAGGTTATGAAGATAAGCAAAGGATGGTCTCTTCACACGGAGAACATAAAGAACTTTAAAGGACTATACAAAAATGTTTCTTGTTTTAATAAAAATTATAGTTATTTTAATATAAGAACCAGGACATAATTAATTCTAAAGGGGACTTAAGATCACTTACAAGAAGCATGGGTCTTATTTTATTTTTCTCCTGAGATTGCAACCCTACTCAACGATTTCAAAGCATTAAGAATAGTTTGGGCATTTGTTTCAAATTACAGAATCATAAAATTTTACAGCTAAAAGGGACTTTCGGAATGGCCTCATACTCAGTCTCCTTGCCTTAGAATGGAAGCAATCCAGAGAGAGGACACCTGCCCAAGGTCACACAAACAGGAGGGTGTGTGGAATCTAATCGCAACTGCCTTCCAGAAACTGAATAGAAACTTCCTAGGAAGGCAGGAAAGGGAAACGGCTCAATGAAAAATAGATCCAAAGTTCACAAACATACATTTCTGTTGCCAACTAGAGAAAGTAGGAGAGACAGCCCCCTTCTTTCAAGGGCTCTGCCCATTAACACTCACCTTGTGATGTGATTACTGTTATAACCTTCCTTTCCTTTTCAAAGCTACTCTTGATATTAAATTTACCTACAGGAAATATTGCAGGAAAGGAGACTTCTAGGTGAATACTAAACTCCTCTAAACGACCCTGAATTTGGAATTTTACTCACTTGAAACTCCTAAGGAAGAAAGTTCTGATCCATTTTTACAAAGCAGGTGTGAACTTAGGTCTCCGTGTTTCCCTGGCTGAAAACGAGTTCCTAATTTTATGTGTGAAATTGATTTTATAGACCAGGGTGTTACACACACACACATCGTATTCTCTTCCTACTTGTCTGGGTATCTACAAAAAGAATGGAGACAAAATAATAATACAATAACATCACCATTTTTAAACCTCTTTTATTGCCTTTGCAACTGTTGTTATTAAATACAAGGCTCAGGGAGGTGCTAGATTACATGGGTGCCGGAAACCAATTTAGATTCCTCACACAGAGGCCATGGTTGGCAGAGGTGGATTCTAAGGTCTTTTTCCCTCAATCACGGAGGGAGACAGAAGTATCACGTGCTTAAGAAATAAGCTAAAGAGATATCTACATAAGCTTAGTTAAGAATTTGGGTTTTAGGACTCATGGTTTTCTTTCTTCCTTTATTAACTCTGGAGTTGGAAAGAGCAAAGATCCACTCTGCCTATGGAATCTTGTCCCCGGATATCATCTGTGGCACCCGAGTCCCCTGCTCTGAAGAAGGGAATGTTTATGGCCACATGGGCTCACATTATGTTTTTGGTGAGCTTAACCATTGCGAAAGTGCCTTGGATACCTATTTTAATTTGCATCCTTCCTTTACAGATAATCTCATTCAAAGCTCAACTCTTGAATATGCATGTTGTTCCCTATGATACATTCAGGGTAGGCATCTCCTTTTGTAGTTTTTATCTTTAATATTTCAGTTTGGAAATGATGTCAATCTTTTTTTAAATTTTTTGATGGATGTATTCTCTCTGGTAATGTATACAGCATTATATGTTAATATGTGCACCCATATATACTGATATGTATTACTCTTACACACACAAACACACAAATAAGAGGGGTGTTGTGATGTACAGAAATGGAGAAGAGCATTAAACCATGTTGAAGAATTGAAGAGTGGAAACAAAAAAGCCGAAGTTCAAGTCTTCAAGAAAACCTTTCTTAGATAACCTTGCCTGCTCCATGGTGTTCAGGAAATTGTGTCTTGACAAATATTTATACGTTAGGCACAGCACTGGGTCAGGCATTGACATAGAGACATGTAAAGTTCTACATTGCATTATTGTAAGAGAATAAGGGGATGAGCACGTACACTGTGGGATGCACAAGAATACAGGTGTGACGTGTATGGACCGGGACAATCTGGAAAGATTTCATGGAGGATGCGACACTGTGCCTTCTTAGAGGTATTTATAGATCATTTCTATTCATTCCACTATTGAGAAAAAAAATATTCTTTTTATAGGGAGGAACAAATGAAAAAAAATGGAAAACATACATACACAGAGTATTATTTAGGCCCTCCTATGTGCAGGGCTGGCCAAGAGATAACCAAGATTCAGTGAGAAGAGGATACTGTCTGTGTCCCTGCTTCCCTAGTATGTCCCCTCTTATTTGAGCATTTTTCTCTGGTCTCTTCTTTATATCCTTCTCCAAATTTTCCCCCTCTCCATAAAAGCGTTGCAAACATTTGATCAACACTTGTTTCTCTGATCATTTCTCTAATAATCTAAAAAAATCACTTAGATGATTTTTACAAGATGGAAATCAATAACAAACAATAAAAAACATAAAATTGACCTTTGTGAGATACAATTCTGTTTACACAATCCATCCCATTCAATTTTCATATTCTCATACTACCTCTTTTCTGATTATATACTCTTCGTTTTACAGATTTAAAAAAATGCAAATATTGGGGTGGCACCTGTGGCTCAAAGGAGTAGGGTGCTGGCCCCATATACTGGGGGTGGCGGGTTCCAACCCAGCCCTGGCCAAAAATTGAAAAAAAAAATGGGGGTGGTGCCTGTGGCTCATGGAGTAGGGTGCCAGGCCCCATATGCCCAAGGTGGTGGGTTCAAACCCGGCCTCGGTTGAACTGCAAAACAGAAAAATAGCCAGGCATTGTGGCAGGTGCCTGTAAACCCAGCTACTCAGGAGGCTGAGGCAAGAGAATTGCCTAGGCCCAGGAGTTGGAGGTTGCTGGGAGCTGTGTGATGTCACAGCATTCTAACGAGGACAATAAAGTGAGACTCTGTCTCTTAAAAAAAAATGCAAATATGGCTAATGGGACAGATAAAAATCTAACCATAAGTGACTGTTCTATGTAACACAAAGTGACTCAGCCAGAAACTAAAGTCCCGTCTTCATATTCCAAACCTATTCTTTCTTATGATCTTGGCTGATCATTGCCTGATTGTCGAGTGTTCCATCTCTTCAACCAGATGTCTATGTGAATGACACAGGCAAGGACCATCATTTGTACTTGTGATGCTGTTCTACCCACATGATCCCCCATCACAGAGCCCAGCTCATGGTTGATCACAAGTGAGTGCTCACTTAATACTTTCAAATATTTCATGGAGATCTGCCAAGTCAGTTTCAATGGGGATCCATAAGATGATGACTTCCATTATATTTAGTATGGAAGTGGGAGAGACAGAACTAAACAGACAAGGGATAGGAGATAGTGAAAAAAAATGGAAAGGAAGAAAAAGCAAGAAGAGGAGAGGAAAGAAGGAAAAGCTAATGGGAGTGAGGAGACTGCAGACTTTTCTGCCTCCCACCACCAAATCCATCGTGGGCCCTTAAAGGAAGCAGGTCTGAAGTAAACCAGGCAAGTGCTACAAGGTTATGGGTAATAATTGATGTTTTCTGTGGGGCAAAAGGGAAGAGGAGGGGTTGAAGATGAAAGAAGTCAGGAGGGAGATGGAAAAGTTTTCAGGGTCACAGGATACATTTATCAGAAGCTTTTAAAGAAGTGTTTAAGAGCAGCTAAGCTGTTGCTATGGAAATAGGTAAAAACTAATCCATTATCTGCAACCTCTGGATGCCACCAGCCAGCCGCTGGGGGGCATTCTGCTTTTTATTAGTATTTCTTTTCTTTTTCACTCTTTTATTTTTTTCCTTACCCAAACACATCACCGGAATTATGAGAAACAAATTAATAAAAGCTGAATAAAAGGGAACTCGAGTCCTTCAGAGATTATATTAACACATGAGGGAACCTTCACCCCATGTGTCAACTCGTAAAGAGAGAAGAGATCATTTCAAGAAGATAAGACGAAAAGAAAACAACAATATAAGACCACCTGGAGGGATAAATGTCCTGTTCTTCCCTGTGCCACTCTCGTCCTTGCCTGTATCTCTGAAGTTTGTGCTAAAACCCACACAAGGCAGCATATGCTTCCTGGTTTTAAAGCCAGGCTGTGACCCTTGATTGGAGCCATTTAAGAGGCTTTGAAGCATCGGGAAAGAATTGGCAGAAGCCATTTTACAAGTATCCCTCACTTCACATAAAAGCTATGATTTAGCTCGAGGCTTACTCTCTGCAAGGGAAAAATTTATGTGAAGTTAGTGTCATTTCCCACAATTATTATACGTATGAAATACAGATTTTAATCAATTGATATTTTTTATGTGCATATTTGTGGAAAGTGCTGAGATGCAAAATCAATGCCATCATTACTCCACAACCTTTCCTCCCACACTCTTTGTGTCTTCACTGTTTCCTAGGTAATAGAAATCTCTACCACGATATGGGGTCAGTGATTATGACCCTACACCAACAACTTTTAGAACTTGGCTACTTTTTTCCATTTGCCTATAAAGTTATGGATGTCATGGTCACATCAAATTCTTAGTAATATCAAACATAAAAATCTGGTATCTTTTTCCACACTAATTCCTAATCATTCCTTTTTATCTCTTATTTACTCAAACCTGAAAACTGGGAGTCAATTCAGTCTTCTCCTGACTTCTCAATTCCAATACCAGCAAGGCCACTGGATCTGAGGAATATCTACAATGTGAAATGACTTGTAATTAATTTCCCATCATTTTTCATTGCCACTACCATGATCTTACTTGGGGCTCTTACCTTGTCTTCCCTGAACTTCCCCAACTACCTTCTAACTGGTTCCTTACTGCAACATCCTTCTATTCCATTTTCCACGTTGTTGTGAGAGCAACTTTTCTAAAACACAAATCTGACCACTTGACTGTGCTTGCTGAATTCCCTCGCTGGGTCTCCATCTCCTTCACAACCTCCTCAGGAAGATAAAACTCTCCATGTCCAGCCCTGCCTGCCTCCACTGATCCATCAGCTGCTCTGCTCTGCTTGTGCCCTGGACTCGCAGTTTTTCTGTCCTCCCCTCCCAGGAAAAATTCCTCGATGACAAAATTATTTCAAGGCCTGGGCCAGTGCCTGGAAAAACGGGCGCTCAATAAATGCACATGGTGTGCCAGTAGCCGGGACTCAGCACCTCAGTATGCTGATGCATCATAAGGCTGGTGCTCCCGTCCACGGTGAAAATTATTCAAGTGCAGGACTTCACTGTAAAATGAATTCATGCCTTGCTTAATCAGTTCTGTGAATTTAAATTCTGAATCATGAGCTCACTTAGAAAGAGACATAACTGCTAAACAGCATGTGTAACTCAGGGGACAATGACAGCATGGGTGAGCAGGGCTGTGGGCAGCCGTGTAAATGTATCGACATTAACATTTAAACCAAATTATGATCCATTTTGCAGCGGGTTTCTCTTTCCAATTGAAATATCTGGGGTGTGGAGCTGCTAGCTTCATGCCTACACAGCCACAGTCCTCAGCAGTTCTGGACAGGAACAGAGTTACAAAAGGGTCCTACTTGAAACAGACAAAACTGGAGGATTATGGAGTAAGAGGGAATTCTTAGAGGAGTTTGTGGTAAATTTCCTTTCCATACAATCATGCATACATTGAAAGCACTGACTTGGTAGATTCAGGGAAGAATACATTTGGGTTATAATGAGTGTTCTTGCTTGAAAACAGATGATTAGGACCCCCAAAATGGGGGCTTGGCAACACAGGTCCCTTAAAAATTAAAGAATTAAAGCACTAGCAATTGATGTTTTCAGGGCAAGGCCTGTAATTACTTAAAGCTTCCAGAAAACAGATGAGTTCAAAAAGCAGAGGCATAGATTTTCTATAAAATCTATTTACAGGTTTGGAAACTAGAGCTCTCAGAACAAAAGAAAAGTCTAGGGTAAAAAAATCAGGGGCAAAACTCAGGGGAGTTGTTTTGTTGGAGTTTGGGTGGCTTCAAGGAGAGTGGCTCTTGACATTTTATGACTAAGAGGGAATCTGTAAACTAAATGGAAGAACCATCCTTCCTACTTATCCAGAGCAACTGAAAACGAGTCCTTATTAGAATTGGAAAATGGGAAGAAACGAGTGTGGTGTGAGCATGGGGAAGCAAAAGAAAACAAGGAAGTATGGAACGATGAAGCTAATGCTGAGTCTCAGAGATCAGAGGCTAAAAGGATTGAAACCTAAAAAGAAAGAAAAGAAAGATCCCACACATTAAAGGAAAGAGAAATCCCCCAGCACCCTTCCTGCTTATTCTTCCAATATAATACACAACTGGGCCCACCTTACCGCATCTTGGTTGATACCAACTTTATCAACTTTTCCATTAAAGCCAAACTGGACTTAGTGCAGTCAATGATGGACTATCTGTATGCCAAGTGCATCCTTGTATAACTGACTGTGTAATGGTTGAAATTGAGAAATTGGGGTGGAAGTATCGAGTGGCCCTGAGGATTGCCAAGGATCCAAGATTTGAATGATTACCGTGCACACACAAGGAACCCATGCAGATGACTGCTTAGTACAGAGAGTAACTCAGCACAAGTGTTATATTATGGCCACAGTTGACCGAGACCTTAAACGAAGAATCTAGAAAATCCCTGGAGTTCCTATATGTATATTTTTAACCACAGACACAATATTGAACGGATGCCAGATGATTATGGAGCTCCTAGGTTCTAATTCTTCCTATGCCTGTCTTCAACCAACTTGCTCTGTTAGTAATTTGTTAAACATGAAATACCATGAATTATTACTCTGCTCACCTGCTTGCTTTATTGTGACCTGGAGGATGTGGGTAAATACACTAACATTTGGATGCTATTTTGAAAATGATATTTTACCTCATTGATGGTCAAAGATGTAAAATCTCATGAAGAATGCTTTATTCTTTTTTGAGTCCTGATGCACAATGTGGTTATTATAGTTAGTATTAGAGTAATATACATTTCAAAATTGCTAAGAGAGTACATTTCAAATGTTCTTACCACAAAAACGTTAAGTATTTGAAGTGATGGATATATTGACTAGTTGATTTCATTATTCCACATTGTATTCATAGATTATAACATCACTGTATACTCCATAAGTTTATACAATTATAAATTGTTGGTTTACAATAAAAATAAAATTGTTGCATCTTTTTGTAAAAAAAAAAAAAAAGAATTGGAAAACGGAACTCAAATGGATGGTAAAAACCCAAGTATATTCCCATACTCTATCTGATTTACAGATCGGTTACAACTCAACATTCTCTTGTCTGTTTAAAAATAGCCCAGCATCCTCAAGGACATAATAAGAGAGAATTAACGTGGAGGGTAAGGAGGGAATCCATGCACTAAGCAGAAACTTGTGATGTGGGCGAGTCCTGGCAGGAAGTCATCCGGCCAGAAGGGATGCTGCCTGGGAGACCTTTTGGTTGGTGCGGGTGGGAGTGTGCACTTCCTCACAGGCCTAATGACTTGACTTAGGCTGAGCAAAAATAAACAAAATTGGCTAATGTTAAAAAAGGAAACAGATGAAAGCTCAAATGCCCACCAGTGATGTCTCCGGAAACTGTAAATGCCTTCCAGAGTCACTGAACACACACTGAGCTCAGCAAGTGGAGATAGAGGTCAGCAAGAAATTAATGGGCAAGATCCCTCCGTGGACCGCGTCCCGTGCTAGATCCACATGGCCACTTTCAACAGGGTGCAAGTGCCCATCTCTCCGCCTCACACAGGCTTCCTTTTGTTGGCCATGACTGTCTTTTCTGTTCATTAAGATAAATGCTTATGCACATTATTACTTGAAGCCACTGTTAACACTCCTCCGAAATGTATGTTATTACCCTCATCTTAGAGATGAGACTCATGCAGTCAGTCAATAGCAGATTTAGGATTGAAACCAGGGAGTTTGATCTCAAAGCTCGTGCTTTGTTATGATGTGGGGCAACACAGATGTTGTGATTCTTCATGCTTAGAGCAGGAAGAATCTGTAGTAAATTTGCATCTGTGAGTGAGAAAGCAGAAGGGTGTGTCCATGTGTGTGTATGGGGTGGGGTATTACCTATCCCCTACTTTCTGGGGCTCAGTTGCTGGTGATTCTCTCAAAAGTCACCTTCCCTTTGGAAAAAAAAATTCAGATACTGCTTAATAGCCGCATTTTCATTGGCATGATGAAAATGTTTTTCACCTAGAGAGAGGTGGTGGTTGCCCAACATCATGACTGTGCTAAACCCAACTGAATGGTTCACTTTAAAATGGTTGATTTTGTGTTGTGTGAATTTTATCTTAACAAATTATTTCTTAAAAATTCACCTTCTCCAAAGTCTTTTAACCATGAGACTTGGTTGAGGAACTTTCCTTTCAGTACTCACTTACGCACTGTGAAGGGAATTTGCAGGAGAGACACTTTCTTTACAAGTTTATTGTCAAGCCCTGACATACTATTCTGAGGTTTTTGCATTAGGATAAAACTTCACTGATGGAACATTTTCTTAATCAGTGAAGACTTTACAGTGGAGATGGAGGAGATGTTGCTCATTTACCTCCCAAATGCTGATTGCTCCCCCAAATGCCTCTGACTACAGATAGCAGTGCACAAGGTCAGCCACCACTGTGTAAAGTGAGGGTTTTTCATGGTCAAATTACCCCAGTTCTTTTTATGGAGGAAAAAACTGAGGCTGAGGGATCTGCAACAATTTGACCAAAATCACATAGCAAGTTGGTGATGTCCCCATCCTGGGCACCAGCTCAACTGGTTGGTCTCTAGTCCAGGATTCTCTTGACCTGGCCAGACTGGTTGTCATGGCCCTGGGTCTTCACACAGTAAAGACTCCAAAAGGCAACATACTCACTCTGTCTTCCTTGACTCGAGGAAACAAAACTCCTCCAAGACTCAGCTGTCTTGGCACTTGAGAATAACCCAAGGGCTGTCACTAGCACCTCAAACCCTGCTGGGAGAACCAAGCCCGTCTTACACAGAGCTTGCCTCAGTGGCATGTTCTGAGTGTGGACACGCCTACAGGGCTTTTCCCAGATTGTCATTTCTCTGCACACAGAACAAATCTTTGATTCCTTCTGAATCTCTCCACCATTTTCTTAAGGTAAAGGGCTCAGTAAATATTGTTCACTGAATGACTAGTGGAGATTGCCATTTCAGGAGCTCGGGATAAACTGATTACACCAAGGAAGTCATCCTGCAGTGCCCCCTAAGGTTCTCTAATGAGTGTGACAGGCACTGAGAAACTAGGCTCCTGGAATGATGGGACATGAAGGCATTCATTTGCGCTCGTCCGAGGGGAGCTTCCCCCTGTGTACAGGTATTATGCATCCTACAGTGTTAGGGAAAAAAGCAGCAATTCTGATCTCTAAGGTTGTGCTTTCTATGCTTTCTTAAACAGGCTAGGGAAACTTGGTAGGTTGCACAGTCCTGGTGACTGGACAAAGTCACTGGGTGGCAGGGGACAAAAGTCATAGAGATCAGAGACAGAAGACCAATACTCCATTCCTGCCTCCTCCAGTTCTACTAGCAGGGTCCTGGGAATGCCACTTCTCTTTGTAGAACTTCCCTTTCCCCACTTGGGAAAGGGGAACAATAACAGCCAATCTTACCATGGACTGCTGAGATTCCAACAAGGCTTTGAGAACTATAAGCTTCTTTTGTTGTTAAATAACCCTAAAGTATCTTTGCGATCTGCCAGAACTTGTACACTCACAAAAACAGAAATGGAAGGTATCACTTAGGCAACTACCACTAAACTTGTCTGCCTCCTGGGAAGCCCTGCAGGATTATCCTCTTCTTTGCTTACCAGATTCTACTCTAGCCCATGCAACCCCTTTTTCAATATGGTCAATATTTTCAAAACATTCACATGCTCAGCTTCTCAGCTTAAGCTGCTTCCCTGATTTGCGCCTTTAATATCTGCTGATAACTGCCCAGCCATTCCCACACCTGAGCCAAGTTCTGGCTATTGACTGCTCTTGAAGGTTAATTCAGAAATCATGTATTTTCAATTCTTCCCCCAAATGTGACCCAACCATTAGTTCTTACATGACTCCACTGCATTAATGGGACCCACAGGAACCAATATCACCAAAGCCCCTATACATATTCCTGCCTCAGCTATATTCCCACCTCATGTGAGCTTAGCTGTGTATAAGTCTTGACATTGACTGCTACGAAATAGAATTCCCTGGTGCCCCCCACCCAACCCCAATGACTGTGATTGATTGACATTTTCCAGTGCACACAAAAATCCCTTTATGCATTTAATTCTCTAGATATATAGAAAACTAGGGTGACTTCCCCTTTCATTTCTTTGATCACATTGCCTAGACATGTTTAATCACTCTGTTTTTTAATACTTCTCATTTATCTCTGTCTGATATATATCCAGCTCCCAATATTTACAAAGCTTGGTGTTAACCACTGTAGGTGATAGAATCCAGGAGGAGAGACATATAAAGATGTATGTGAATAATTTGGAGAAATAAATGAAAAACCATTTTTTGCTTGGTTGTTTCATCCTTTGTTGAAAAACTTGAGCTCAAATTTAGATTATACTGTGGTTAATATATAATTAAAGAAGCTAGAGCTTTCTATTGCAGGGTTTGAAATTGGAATTAGTTTGCCTTTGTGAAAGCAACAGAGAGATGAGAGGTGTCTGAATACTCGTTTGTTATAACCTCTATACCCCCAACAAAGCTCTTTTTATAGGTGTTTTGCCCTGCACCCTTCCCTCCCCCCAATAGTACAAGACAGACAGAAAGCTAGAAAATGCTACTTGTTAGTAGACTAGCTCACTTGGTTAAAATGTTCCAAATTATTACAGAAATCTAAGACATAGTCACTGGGAAATGTGTGAACTGTCACAAATACGTTATTCAATTTGCATCAATAATTTTTTTGTTGAGAAAGCAGTCTGTTCCAAGCATTGTGATAATGTTGAGTATAAGAACAGAGAGAAGGGGTCCCACACAGTCTACATATTGCTGGGCAATACACCCTGCTCTATATTCTGTTTATTGTTGGGTGCGTTCTCATAGCAGAGTTTGGAAACAAGTGTTAAAGAAGGGGAGGGAACGTAATCAGTCTCCAGAATGTCAAGGGGAAGATCCAGACATCAAGCTGTGTCAAAGTGGAGATGAAAACTAACTTGATAGTCAGTGCAGGAGTGAAACTGGGGTATTGACGAAGGACGCTGGGTGGAGACAGAATCCCAGGCTCAGAGACAAGCACAGCCAGAACCCAGCAGGAAAGCAGAAAATGGTACGTATGGCGATAATATCAGTAAGGACTTATTTAGGAGTAACTGACTATGGAAGTAAGTTTAAGCGAAAAGCGGAATTCTTAAATAAAGAGATGGGCCATTATTACAGATTCCAGGGGCAGAAACAGATTGGCCTCATGAATGGAGTGTGGTCAGGGGCAAGACCACAGCAGAGACCAAGGCAGTCCCCTCGCACCGTCTCTTATCTCTGCTCCTCACCAGATCATCATTCTCTCTAGTGGTAAATCAGTTTTTACTATTTCCCAGTTCTGAATTGGTTGAAAATTACCACTGCCAGCAGCAACTGAGTTACCACCTCCATCAGTGAAATCAGCTGAAATGTGTCTCAGTTCTGATTTCAAATTCTTGGAGCAAAGGGGTTATTGATATAACCCTGGTCAGTGGTGGGTATGGCCCACTAACCTCTGAGTAGGGGATAAAGACATACTGAACAAGCATGGCTTTCCTTCTGCCCCTATTGGAACCATGTCCCAGGCTGGTAGGGTTAGGGAACTTGCTACAGGAGTGGAAAACATAGGCTCAATGCCCATAGCACAGTGGTTAAGGCGCCAGACACATACACTGGGGTTGGTGGGTTTGAACCTGACCCAGGCCTGCTAAAAACAACAATGACAACTATAACAACAACAACAAGAAAAAATAGCTAGGGGTTGGGGTGGGCACTTGGAGTCCCCACTACTTGGGAGGCTGAAGCAAGAGAATTGCTTAAGCCCAAGAGTTCACGGTTGCTATGAGCTATGACGCAACGGCACTCTACCAAAAGCAACATAGTGAGACTCTGTCTCATACCAAAAAAAAAGGGGGGAAACATGGTGAGCTAGAGAGACAATTACCTGGGTGGGTTACCTCTATGGGAAACCACAAATAGTCAAATATGATTGTGATATGCACCATAAAGCTTATTAGATTGCTACAGGGGAGGCCAGGTCATTAAAGGCCTTGAAAATTGTGTTGTAAACAATGGATTTGTAGCTTGAGGGCAAGGAACAATCATTTGGGGTGGGAGAGAGGGTTGGGTAATGTTTTAATTTTATTTTAACATTGGATTCAGATTCGATCTTCTTTATCCTTTAGAAAGATCACTTGATGTTATTCAGAGGTAGGATTGGAGGCAGTTCAAAAGCTTCAGTATGAGATGACAGGCCTGGTAGCTAAAGCTCTGGCTATGGGCCTGGCATTGTATAAAACAGTTGCACATTATTTGATTTTCGTCATGTATGTGCCATCCACAGAAAGAAGCCTGGGCAAATGACAGTATGCCTGGGAATTGTGCATGAATGTAACTCAGCAGCTAATGTCACTATCAGAAATGGACCCAGGGACAGAATAAAAGAGGTTCATATCCTTTCTTATTCTTCCTTTCTTATTTTTTCTTTCTCTCTCTCTCTTTCTTGATTGGTCAAGGGAAACACAAAACTCTTCTATTCAGCACTAAAAGCTATTGCATAGGTGTGCCTGTGCCAAGACCCATAGAAGGATGCAAAACCTAAAAGTAAAAGCATTACTCAAGTAATTTCACTGCCAGGAATTCACCCTAAGGAAATAATCACTGACTTGCACAAAGTTCCTTATATAAGGCTTTTTCATTATGTTGTTGATAGAAGGGGAATAAAACCTATTAGCAACCTGTATTTCCAATGTTCAGGGATTGAGTAAATGAATCATCGCTATACGCTATTCTGGGTTGTGTAGTATCACCCCTAACTTTATGCCTAGCCCAGCACATGACCTAGAATCTCTGCATGTGACCTAGAACCTCCACATGCGACCTAGAACCTCGGTGTGCGACCTTATTTGGAAACAGGGTCTTTGTAGATGTGATCATAATGCATTAGGATAGTACCTAATCAATGACTTCTGTCTCTACAGGAAGAGGGTAATTGGGATACAAGCACACACAGGGAAGAAGTTTTGGATACACACATACTGAGACAGGCAGCTGACACAACTTCAAACCAAAAGATGACAAAGATTGCAGGAACTCTCCAAAACCTAAGAAGAGACAACAGAAGGTTATTTTCTAGAACCTTCAGAGAGAGAGGCCCTGCCAACACCCCCTTGAATTCAGACTCCTGGCCTTGAGAACTATGGGAGAATAAATTCCTCTTGTTTAAGCTACCCAAATTTATAATGATTTGCTGTGGAAGTCCTGAAACTAATACAGCAACCCTTAAAATTTATTGATTAGAAAATTAGGAAGATATACAAATTGTAGTTTCATTGAAAAATAAGATTACAGATTTTCATTCCTAGCACAGTGAATAAATAAATCTGATATGATACATAAACATATGCTTGATATTAAAAAAATACATAGCGACAGTGACAAGCCAGAAGGGAAACCATTATGGAGCAGCCATAATGGGAAACATGAAAACACAGGATGAAAGAGGCAGCAGGAAGAGGCAAGGCAGGTTCCATACTCTCATGGGACAGCAGCTGGTGTGCCCACCGTCCTTGGAGGTGAGAGTGGGATCCCCTGCAGGAACAAGGGCCAGCTCACAAGCCGGGGTGATGCGGCCTCACACAGCATAAGTGGAAACAGGGCAAAGCACCTCATTTGTGCAAGACCTAGGGCCAGATCTGTCATGGTGGGAGGAAATTGAATGACACACATGGTGACAAGGGTTAAACACCAGGACCTGATGGGTGGAACCCACAGAAGTACAGAAGGGCACGATGAACTCTTGCAAGAGGGAGAAGCTGGGGGAAAATGAGCAAATTAGAAGGTACAACTGAGATGACCAGAGGGCAATGGAACAAAGAGGTCAGAACTACAAAGAAAAGCTTGAAGCCAATGGTGTTATGGGCTGAACTGTGCTCCCCTCCTGAAATTCACGTTTAAATCCTCACTCATAATGTGACTATATTTGAGATGAAGAATTTAGAGAGGTTATCAAGGTTAAAATGAGGCCATCGGGATGTGACCTAATCCAATAGGCCTGGTGTCCTTATAAACAAGAGGAAATCAGGACACAGATACCCACAGAGTATTTGGAAGTGAAATCATGCAGGATTTGTCTTTCTGTGTCTAGTTTATTTTTATTTTTTTGAGCAAACTCCATATTGTTCTCCGTAGCAGCTGCACCATTCTGCATTCCCACCAATAATGAGCAAGGGTTCTAATTCCCCCACAGCCTCACAAACATTATTATTATTTTGTAATACCCATCCCAACAGATGTAAGGTGATATCTCATGGTGGTTTTAATTTGCATCTCCCTGATGATTGATGATGAACATTGATGATTGGTGATGAACATGTTTTCATATACCTGTTTGTATGTCATCACTAGGGGAACATCCATTCAAGTCCTTAGTCTGTTTTTAAATCATGTTATTACTTCCTTTGGTATTGAGTTGTATTGGTTCCATACCTATTTTGGAGATTAGCCTGTTATTAGATACATGATTTGCAAATATTTTTTTTCACTTCCTGGGTCACCTTTTATGCTATTGTTTCCTTTGCTGTGCTTTTGAGTTTGATGTAGTTCCACTTGTTTTGTTGTTGTCCCCTGTACTTTGGTATTGTACCCTTGAGATCACTGCCAGGGCCTAACTCATGAAAATTTTATCCTTTGCTTTCTTCTAGATGATCAACAGTTTCATGTCTTATGCTCACGTTATTAATCTATTTTAAGTTTTAAGTTGCTTTTTTTTTGATAAAGACAGAGTCTCACTTTATTGCCCTCGGTAGAGCTGTGGCATCACAGCTCACAGCAACGTCCAGCTCCTGGGCTTAGGTGATTCTCTTGCCTCAGCCTCCCAAGTAGCTGGGACTACAGGTGCCCACCACAATGCCCAGCTATTTTGTGCTGCAGTTCAGCCGGGGTTGGGTTTGAACCCGCCACCCTCAGTATATGGGGTCAGCACCCTACTCACTGAGCCACAGGCACCGCCCTATTTTAAGTTGCTTTTAGTGTACAGTGTAAGACAAAGTTTCATTTTAGTTTTTTCACATGTGGATATCCATTTTTCCAAATATCACTGGTGGAAGAGACCATCATCTCCCCATCCTGTATTCTTGACACCATTGTCAAAGATGGGTCAACCATGTTTGTGGATTTTTTTTCTGAACTCTACATTCTGTTACACTGGTCTTCAGATCTTTAAAGATCTTTACAACAGTACCATACTGCTTTGATTGCTATAGATTTATAATATATTTTGAAATTAAGAAGTGTGATGCCTTCAGCTTTATTCTTTCTCAAGATTGATTTGCCTATTCTGAGAATGTTATGGTTCTTTATGAATTATAGAATCATTTTATTATATCTATAAAACATAATTTGGGAATTTTCATAGAGATTGAGTAAATCTGTAGATCACTTTGGGTAATACGAGCCATTTCAACAATATTGTCTTTCAATCCATAAATATGGTATATCTTTCCATTTGTTTGTCTTGTTTAATCTCAATGTTTTGTATTGTATTTTGTTTGTTTTTGAGACAGAGACTCACTTTGTTGCTCCAGACTAGAGTACCATGATGTCAGCCTAGCTCACAGGAACCTCAAATTTCTGGGTTCAAGTGATCCTTTTGCCTCAGCATTCTGAGTAGCTGGGACTACAAGTACTCACCAAAATGCCTAATTTTTTTTTTATTTTTAGTAGAGATGGGGTCTCATTCTTTCTCAGGCTGGTCTTGAAGTCCAGAGTTCAAGCAATTCTCCCATGTTGGCCTTCCAAAGTTCTAGGATGACAGGTATGAGCCATGGTTCCCAGCCAGCTTTGTAATTTTTAATATAAAAATCTTTCACTTCCCTAATTAAGTTTATTCCTAAGTATTTTAATTTTTTGATGCTGGGTTGTGAGATTTATTTCTTAATTTTCTTCTCAAATAGTTTGTTCTTAGTGTATACAAACAGGATTTTCGTGCTGATTTTACATTCTGCAACTTCACTGAATTTTTTATTAGATTGTTTTGTTAAGGAGTCTTTAGGGTTTGGGGCTTTCTTATGTATAAGGTCATGTCTTCTGCAAACAAGTAAAACTTTATGTCTTCCCTTTCAATTTGGATGTCTTATTTATTTATTTTTTCCTAATTGCTCATTTCTATTCACTCATTTTCAACCTACGCATGTCCTTAAATTTCAATTAGAATTGGAATTTCCAGGACTCTATAGTGAGAGTGAACATCCTTCCCTTGTTCCTGTTCATAGAGACAAAGCTTTTAGTTTTTCATAATAGAGTAGTTGTAGACTAATCATATTTAGCTTCTATTATGTTGATATATTTTCCTAGTTTATTGACAGTTTTTATGATGAAAGGGTTTTGAATTTTGTCCAACACTTTTTCTGCATCTATTGAAAAATGATTTTTATCCTTTCTTTTTTTTTCTTTTATTTTTTGTTTCTGATTAATATGAGGGTACATACAATTAGGTTATATTGTTTGCATTTTTAAGGTAAAGTCTAAGTTATAGTTATGCCCTTCACCCGAGGAGACTCACTTTGTTGCCCAGCATAGAGTGCTATGGTGTCAGCCTAGTTCAGGGTAAGCTCAAACTCCTGGGTTCAAGTGATTCTCTTCCCACAGCTTACTAAGTAGCTGGGACTACAGGCATCCACCACAATGCCAGGCTAATTTTTTTTCTATTTCTGATAGAGATAGGATCTTGCTCTTGCTCAGGCTGGTCTTGGCCTCTTGACCTCAAGCAATCTGCTTGCCTCAGCCTCTGAGTGCTAGGATTATAGGTGTGAGCCACTGTCCCCAGCCTTATTTTATAATCTAACATTTATCGTTGCCTGAGACAAATCTGTATGCACTGGAGAAGAACATATATTCTGCTGCTGTTGGATGGAATATTCTACATATTTCTATTAGTTTCATTTGGTCTACAGTGCTGTTCAAATCCTTTGTTTCACTATTGATCTTCTTTCTGCCTGGATGTTCTGTCCAGGATTGAAAGTGAAGAATTAAAATCTCCCACTCGCACTGGGCTGCTGTCTACTTCTCCTTTTAGTTCTGTCAATCTTTGCTGTGCATATTTAGGGATTCTAACATCAGGTGCATAATACGTGTTTATAATTATTATGTAGCTCTGCTTGATTTTTCCTTTTATTATTATACATTGTTCTTCTTCCTCTTTTGTGACAGTTTTGGACTTAAAGTCTATTTTGTCTTTTTGATATAAGCATAGCCAGTTCTGCTTTCTTTTGGTTATCATTTGCATGAACTACTTTTTCTATTCACTCATTTTCAACCGATGCGTGTCCTTAAATTTTAAGTGAATTTCTTGTAGGCAACATATGGTTAGGTTCTTTTTATATCTATTCAGCCATTAAGTATCTTTTAATGAAAGAATTTAATTTATTTACATTTAAGGTAATGATTGATAGTAAAGGATTTAGTATTGCCATTTTGTTGGTTGTTTGAGTATTATAGTACTTTTGTACCTATTGTGTTCTGTTGCTGTTTTTCTTTGTAGCTTATGTTTATATCGATATGCTTTGTTCCTTTCTTTTTTTTTTTCTGTAAATTTCTTCTCTTGCTGTGGGTGTGTGCGTGTGTGTATACACACACACAGAGACATGTATATATATATATATGTGTGTGTGTGTGTGTGTGTATATATGTGTGTGTGTGTATGTGTGTGTGTGGAGGATCTTTCAGTTTACATCATATATTTATATAACAGTATAACTTTTTTTTTTAATCAGGCCTAGGCTTGAACTTGTGACCCTTGGTTTGCAAGACCATTTCTCTAACCACTGAGATATGGCACTCAGCCAATAGTCTAACTTAAGTAGATAAGATTGAACTTAAGTTCAATCACATGCAAAAACTCTACACTTTAACTTCTCCTCCCCACTTTATGTTATTTTGGACATAATTTACATCTGTTCGTATTATTTATCATTAAACATATTTACTAATACTTATTTATAATATTTTTGCCTTTTAACTTTTATATTTGAGTTAAAAGTGACATGCCCATCACCATTATAATAATGCATCATTCTATATTTGTCAATATACTATTTATCTTATCAATGAGTTTCATAATTTCTTATGCTATTGTGTTGATATTTAGTGTCCTTTTATTTCAACCTGAAGTAGCTCCCTTTAGTATTTTTATAAGACAGGTCTAGTGGTGAAGGACTTCTTCTGGTTTTTTGTTTTTTAATTGACAAAGACTTTTTTCTCTTACTTTTTTGAAGGACAGTTTTGTCAGATATAGTAATCTTCACTGGCAGGTTTGTGAGTTTCTTTATTTTTTTTTTCCTCTGCACATTGACTATAATATTATCTTGTTCCCATATGGCCTATAAGTTTTCTCCTGAAAATCTACTCATAGTTGTATGGAGATTCCCTTGTATGTGGCCAGTTATGTTTCTTTTCATACTTTCAAAATTCGGTCTTTCTCCTTCCACTTCTAACAATTAGATTATAAAGTGTATCAGTGTTAGAATTTGAGGATTCCTTTTGTTTCATTACCTTTGGGGTTCTTAGATTTGGATGTCCATTTTCTTCTCCATTTTTGGAAAGTTTTCAGTCATTATTTCTTTAAATAGCTTTCTGATCTTTTATTTCTCTCTTCTTTTTTAATACTCTTAATGCACATATAGTCACTTGATGGTATTTCATAATTCTCTTAATTTGTTTTTTAACTTCTTTTCATCTTTTTAATTTGTTTCTGTGATTGAGTCCTTTCCAGTGACTTGTCTTAGAGTCTTCTGGTCCTTCCTTCTGCTTGATCGAACCTGCTATTGAACTACTCTAGTGATGTGGTTATTGTGTTTTTCAGCTTCTCAAATTCTGTTGTCATTTTAAAAATACTTTTTTTTTTTAATTTTATTATCTTTATCATTAAATCATAGCTGTGTACAATAGTGCAATCAAGGGGTACAATGTGCTGGTTTCATATACAATCTTAACTATTTTCATCAAACTGATCAACATAGCCTTCCTGGCAATTTCTCCGTTATTATA
>CAUYRH010093122.1:0-12211 GCA_963574655.1 Perodicticus potto
TACAGGCACCCGCCACAACGCCCGGCCATTTTTTGGTTGCAGCCGTCATTGTTGTTTGGCGGGCCCGGGCTGGATTCGAACCCGCCAGCTCAGGTGTACGTGGCTGGCGCCTTAGCCCGCTGAGCCACAGGCGCCGAGCCAGTTTTTCTATTTTAAGTAGAGACGGGGTGTCACTTTTGCTCAGGCTAGTCTCAAACTTCTGAGGCATTCCATCTGCCTTGGTCTCCCAGAGTGCTAGAATTACAGGTGTGAGCCATCACACCCAGCCCAAACAACTCATTTTAATGTTGGTATCTATCTGTTTATCCCTCTTTATTGTGTTTTGGAGCAGAAAGGGACTATCTTGAGGAAGAAGCTGAGTATGGGCTCAGTGCCTATAGCTCAGCAGTTAGGGCGCTGGCCACATACGCCGGGGCTGGCGGGTACTAACTGGCCTGGGTGTGCCAAACAGTGGTTAGCACAGTGGTTATGGCGCCGACCACAGAAAGGGTCAGAGCAGAAAGGGATTCTCAAGGAAGAAGAAGCTGAGTATGGGCTAGGTGCCTGTAGTACAGTGGTTATGATGCTGACCACATACATTGAGGTTGGCAGGTTCCAACCAGCCCAGGCCAGCTAAACAACAATGACAACTGTATCAACAACAAAAAAATAGCCGGGTGTTGTGGAAGGCACTTATAGTCCCAGCTACTTGGGAGGCTGAGGCAAGAGAATCACTTAAGCCCAAGAGTTGGAGGTTGCTATAAGCTGTGACGCCACAGCACTCTACCTAGGGCGACATAGTGAGACTCTGTCTCAAAAAACAAAAACAAAGAACGATGACAACTGCGACGACAACAAAAAAATAGCCAGGCATTGTGGCGAGTGCCTGTAGTCTTGAGCTACTTGGGAGGCTGAGGCAAGAATTTTGCTTAAGCCCCAGAGTTTGAGGTTGCTGTGAGCTATGACGCCACAGCCTTCTACTGAGAGGGACAAAGTGAGACCTTCTCTCAAAAAAACAAAACAAAACAAAACTGAGTATGGAAGGGAAGGGGCTGAGCTAAGGTCATTCTATTTTAATTGGGGAGCTAAGACTTTTTGCCAGATAGAATGGTTTCCTTTGCTCATCATAGCTAACTAACATGTTGAATGAAAATTAGCTATAGAACTTGTAAGCAGCTAAGTGGAACAAATAATGGAACATGCCTTTTACCTGTTACCAAGATGGAGCAAGAGTTTCTGCTATACATTGTTGCCACCCTCTCTGTATCACTTGAAGAGAATATGAAGTATACAGAATAGAAGGGAAAGAGGTTGACTTGGAAACTATAGGACTAAGTTCATGTTTGCAAACTTTTTTTTTAAAGACAGGGTCTTGCTCTGTTGAGTAGGCTGGAATGCATTGATACAATCATATAGCTCTGTAATCTTGACTTCATAGGCTCATTTAGTCTTCCTGCCTTAGATTCCTGAGTAGCTGGACTACAAGCATACGCCTCTATATCTGGCTAATTAAAATTTTTTGGTAGAGATGGAGTCTTGCTTTGTTATGCAGGCTGGTCTTGAACTCCTGGGCTCAAGCACACCTACCTTGATTTCCCAAAGTGCTGGGGTTTATAGGTGTGAACCACTATACCTGACCTACAGACTGTCTTTATATGTTTTATTCATTCATTTTTTAGGAGTGGTTATTTACAGTAAGCACTTTTAGGGAGAAAAACTTATGTTGGATACCCAGAGACTGTTTCAGCATTTTGTATTTGTTAAAAAACAAAAACAAAAAACTAGCATTCTGGGAGGCCAAGTTGGGTAGATTGCCTGAGCTCACAAAGTCAAGACCAGCCTAGGCTCGGCACCTGTGGCTCAGCGGGCTAAGGTGCCAGCCATGTACACCTGAGCTGGCGGGTTCGAATCCAGCCCGGACCCGCCAAACAACAATGACGGCTGCAACCAAAAAAAAAAAAAAAAAAAAATGGCCGGGCGTTGTGGCGGGTGCCTGCAGTCCCAGCTACTTGGGAGGCAGAGGCAAGAGACTCGCTTGAGCCCAGGAATTGGATGTTGCTGTGAGCTGTGATGCCACAGCACTCTATCCAGGGTGACAGCTTGAGGCTCTTGTCTCAAAAAAAAAAAAGTCAAGACTAGCCTGAGCCAGGCCGAGACCTTGTCTCTAAAAATAGCCAGGCATTGTGGCGGGTGCCTGTAATCTCAGCTACTTGGGAGGCTGGGGCAAGAGAATCACTTGAGCCCAAGAATTTGAGGTTGCTGTGAACTGTGACACCTGGAACTCTACCAAGGGCGACAAAGTGAGACTCTGTTTCAGAAAAAAAAGGGCTGGGCGTGGTGGCCCACACGTGTAATCCTCGTGCTCTGGGAGGTGGAGGTAGGTGAAGTGCCTGAGCTCAGGAGTTTGAGACTAGCTTGAGCAGGAGCAAGACCTGTCTCTACTGAAAAATAGGAAAATTAGCTGGTACCTAAAAATTATTGGGTGGCTGCAGTCCCAGTTACTTGGGAGGCTGAGGCAAGGGGATTGCTTGAGCCCAAGAGACTGAGGTTGCTGTGAGCTATAATGCCATGGCATTCTACTCAGGGCAACAAAATGAGACTGTCTCAGAAAAAAGAAAAAAATCCAGACCTCAAATTAACTTTGTTCTTGTATCTGCCTTTCTAAAACCAAATGGCAACGTATGAACTTGCAAAGTATTTTAATTTCTGTAACACTTAATCCTTTTCAACAAAATATACTAGGATAGAAATTGCAAAGTGTTGGTTGAGCTTGAGTGATGTCCTACAGCTCAAAAATCCTAGTAGTGAGACTACCCTTGTGGGTGTCTAAAAAAAATGTATTTTATTTATTTATTTATTTATTTTTTGTGAAGGAATTGTGACCTCAGTTTTTTTTTTTTTGCAGTTTTTGGCCGGGGCTGAGTTTGAATCCGCCACCTCCAGCATATGGGCCCGGCACCCTACACCTTTGAGCCACAGGCACTGCCCTGTGACTTCAATTTTTAAGTCGACTGGTGGTTTGGCATTGAAAGAGTTGATATGAATGAAATGTGTTGTTGTGAATGTTGTTGTGAAATGTGTTGATATGAATGAAATGTGCTGTTGAAGGGTCTATGTGTATTACCGTGTTTTTACATTTTAGTTGTGTGTTTGCATTTCAGTTCACGTGTGTTTTTGTGGCTGCAGTATGGAGGCTGACAGATCAGAAAGCATGTTTCTGACCCCAGTTTTACTACTTTCAATCAGTTCTGTGTACCCTGTTTTTTGTTTGTTTGTTTGTTTGTTTTTGTAGCAACAGAGTCTCACTTTATGGTAGAATGCCGTGGCATCACACAGCTCCCAGCAACCTCTATGGGCTCAAGCAATTCTCTTGCCTCAGCCTCCCAAGTAGCTGGGACTACAGGCGCCTGCCACAATCCCCGTCTATTTTTCTGTTTTTGCAGTTCAGCCGAGGCCGGGCTTGAACCCTACACCTTCAGTATATGCAGCCGGCGCTCTACTCGTTGAGCCACAGGTGCCACCCTGTTGTTTTTAAGACAGAATCTCAAGCTGTCTCTCTGAGTAGGGTGCCATGGCATCACAGCAACCTCAAACTCTTGGGCTTAAGCAATTCTCTTGCCTCAACCTCCCAAGTAGCTGGGACTACAGGTGCCTGCCACAATTCCCAGCTATTTTTTTGTTGTAGTTGTCTTTGTTTAACAGGCCCTGGGCTGGGTTTGAACCTGCCAACCCCAGTGTTTGTGGCCAGTGCCCTAACCACTGACCTACATGTGCTGAGCCTGCCCTGCTAATTTTGAAAAAAAAATTTTTTTAATTTATTTAATTTATTCATTTTTGCTTGCAGTTTTTGGCCAGGGCTGGGTTTGAATCCACCACCTCTGGCATATGGGGCTGGCACCCTACTCCTTTGAGCCACAGGCACCGCCAATTTTGAAAATTTTTATAGAGATGGTGTCTGGCTATGTTGCCTAGTTGGGGCTTAAGTGAAATTCCCACCTCAGCCTTCCTGAGTGCTGGGATTATAGGTGTGAGCCACCCAGCCCAGCCTTCCTTAGTGTTTTTTTTTTTTTTTTTGAGACAGTTAGTTTTACTATGTTGCCCTCGGTAGAGTTCTGTGCTGTCACAGCTCACAGCAACCTCCAACTCTTGGGCTTAAGCGATTCTCTTGCTTTAGCCTCCCAAGTAGCTGGGACTACAGTCGCCCGCTGCAATGCCTGGCTATTTTTCAGTTGTAATTGTCATTGTTGTTTGGCAGGCCCAGTCCAGGTTCAAACCCGCCAACTCTGGTGTATGTGGCTGGTGCCTCAGCCACTTGAGCTACAGGTGCCGAGCCCCTCAGTTTTTTTTTTCTTTTCATAGCACTTATCCTCCAGTATTCCACATGTCTGCCTCACAAATTGAGTCATCTGTGAAGGCGGTGACTTTTCTCCTTTTTGCTTTGATTTCTGTTTTATCTTTAGTGTCTAGAATAGCACCTGAGTGTATGTCAGGCATTCATTGATTATTTGAATGAATGAGCCCTCAGTACTTGGTATGATAAGGGGATATGTCCCAGAAGTGGTGTGAACATGTTTGTCCTGGTATGAGGCTGAAAAGGTAGAGGGGCGGGGGTTGTGGCAGAGGTCAGGGAGGAGGCATGTGGACCAGTACCAGGGCCAGAGAATGACAGCTTCACTGAGGCCCTGAAAGTGGGGATGCAAAAGAGTGGACTGATGTAAGGGAAAGGGAGCTGAGAGGCAGTATTGACAGGGCTGGGTGATCCCAGTGTTTATCATCTGCAAGATTAGTTAGTTGGTGGCACCATTTTACCTCACTGTGACCAAAAAGGAAGGGGGGTTGATTGTAGTTTCTGATTCACTTCTGTTCTTTCCAGAAGCTCTGATCTCACCTACCTGCCTAAAACGTTTCCCTAATGTTTCACTATTTGCTTAGAAGAGGCACGTAGTCCAGGCCTGGCTGTCTAGCACCTTCACTGGCCAGTCCCTTGTGGTTGTGCTCAGATCTTGCTGCCGTCCTGCCTGTAGCTCTTGTGCTGAGCTGTGTGCTGGCCACGTGTCTCTGCACATGTTATTGCTTCTTTCTGAGTTGCCCTGTCTTTGTTGCCACAGAGCTCTCCCACTCAGCCTTCATCTCCGTGAAGCCTTTCCTGATTTCCACAGTGTTGCAGATCCTGGGCCTGTGACAGTAGGTGCATTTTTTGCTCCTGCGAGGTTGTCATGCCCTTGTGAATGCTAGGCCTGTTGTGACAGCACACTGCTCAGGCTTTTGCCATGTTCTCTTTTCTAGGTTGTGAGTTTTTCAAGATGAGCACTTTCTTACTTGTCTTCAGTGCCTAAATATTGAAGGCACTCAGTGGGTAATCATCCTGTTTTCCAAAGGATTTTTATTTCATAAAAATGTGAATTCTTAGATTTTTTAATTAAATTGTTAGAAATAGGAAGTTTTTGGGCTGGGCATGGTGGCTTACGCCTGTAATCCCAGCACTTTGGGAGGCTGAGGTGGGTGGATTGCCTGAGCTAACAGGTTGGAGACCAGCCCTAGCAAGAGCGAGACCCCATCTCTAAAAGTCCGGGTGTTGTGGTGGGCACTTGTAGTCCCAGCTACTTGGGAGGCTGAGGCAAGAGGATCACTTGTGTCCAAGAGTTTGAGGTTGCTGTGAGCTATGACACCACGGTCCACAGTGAGACGCTGTCTCCAAAAAAAAAAAGAAAAAGGAAGTTTCTTGTGTTGCTTTTTCCAAAAGATTTGAAGTTAGTGCCATTTGTGTAGAGCTTTGCTGTATACATTTTTGAGCAGTAAATCTTCTTTACAACATCTCATTGAATCCTCACAGCAGGAAATTGATCCCAAAGATATTGAGTCACTGACTCAGAGTCTCAAATTTGTATGTGATGGAGTTAGAACTCCAGCCGGCCTGACTTCTGGTTCTGCCTCTCTGAGAAGATTTTAACATACAAGTGTCCATAGGTAAATAGAAGGGTGGGCAGTTCTATTTTTGCCAGTGTGGCAGTGTGACAATTTTTTTTTTTTCTTGCGGTTTTTGGCTGGGGCTGGGGTTGAACCTGCAACCTCCGGCATATTGGGGCCAGCGCCCTATTCCTTTGAGCCACAGGTGCCGCCCGGCAGTGTGACATTTTCTTATTCCTTGAGCATCAGCTGTTATGCAAGCGATGCGCCATGTCTGTCCTTAGTCCCCTGAATGTCATAGACCTGAGAGGGGCTGAAAAAAGGGGAAGAGTGGAAGAAAGATCAAATCTTTTTTTTTTTTTTTTTTTTGAGACAGTGCCTCAAGCTGTCATCCTGGATAGAGTGCTGTGGCATCACAGCTCACAGCAACCTCCAATTCCTGGGCTTGAGCGAGTCTCCTGCCTCTGCCTCCCAAGTAGCTGGGACCACAGGTGCCCGCCACAACGCCTGGCCATTTTTTGGTTGCAGCCGTCATTGCTTGGAGAGCCCGGGCTGGATTCGAACCCGCCAGCTCAGGTGTACGTGGCTGGCGCCTTAGCCCCCTGAGCCATAGGCGCCGAGCTGAAAGATCAAATCTTTGAAACACCTGCAAATATCATTGCCAAAAAATCTAACTTGAATCGGACCAACCTTCTATGTTTAATAGCCAGTTTAGAGGAAGTTCAAGCTGGAGAAGAGCAGGCTCAAATACACTACATGGTTGCCAACACTCAGAACAAGGGAAGCAACAAGACCAGTATTCAGTTCTCTTCAACAAGGGAAAAAAGGAGACTACGTGGCTCAAGATTGAAGCTCAGCAACCTGCTTTAGCAGGAGGGCTTATTCATGTGTGTGTCAGGCCAGTTAGTCCAAGACATGACCAAGTACCACTTTACCATATTTGAGGCAGTTAGAATCTGGGACTCTGACTATATTAGTTACTGAGGAATTTTTATTTTTTTAGTGTGATAGTGTTTTTTTTTTTTTTTTTTTTTGAGACAGAGCCTCAAGCTATCACCCTGGGTAGAGTGCTGTGGCATCATAGCTCACAGCAACCTCAAACTCCTGGGCTTAAGTGATTCTCCTGCCTCCATCTCCCAAGTAGCTGGGACTACAGGTGCCTACCATAACTCCTGACTATTTTTTGGTTGCAGCCAGCATTGTTGTTTGGCGGGGCCGGGCTGGATTCGAACCTGCCAGCTCAGGTGTATGTGGCTGGGGCCATAGCTGCTTGAGCCACAGGCGCCGAGCCGATAGTGGTTTTTTTATGCCTAATAATTCCTACCTTTGAGGATGTGTAGACACTTAATGATGAAATGATACATCATGGATTTGCTTCACAATCCTATGGAAGATGGAGTGAATCAGTGTGTGGCTAGATCAGAGTGGGCCCAGGTTGAGGGTGGTGTGGGTACATGTGTTCTAACTACTCTACTCACCTTTATGTGTTACTTAGAGTTCCACATCACAAAAAAGCAAATCAGGAAGGAAAGATCCATGCACATGTAGTAGGGAGGTTATACTTGACAGGGCGTCAGAAAGTCTTTTGATGGACCTGACCCTGGTGGAGATAGCAGTGGGGTGGGCGTGACCACCAGATGGAAGGAGGGCCTGTGCAGAGGCCCCTCGAACAGCAGGAAGAAACCTGGGATATTTGGCTTGGTGCCCATTGCTCAGTGGTTAGGGTGCTGGCCACATACACTGAGGCAGGCAGTTCAAACCTGGCCCGGGCCTGCTAAACAACAATGACAAATGCAACAAAAAATAGCTGGGTGTTGTGGTGGGTGCCTGTAGTCCGAGCTACTTGGGAAGCTGAGGCAAGAGAATAGCTTAAGCCCAAGAGTTGGAGGTTGCTGTGAGCTGTGATGCCTTTGCACTCTACTGTGGGTGACATAGTGAGACTCTGTCTCAAAAAAAGAAAAAAAAAATGGGGTGGCTGGAGATGGGGCAGGGGTAGTGTCAGTAGTGTTAGGCAAGTTCTTTTGGCGCGTTCAGAGTGGTATGGCTGTAGACTGGGAAGTGTATTTCTCAGGATCCTCTGTACATTCGGTTGGTGGTAGAGGTAGATTAGGGAAGAGTGTACAGTAGGCCGGTCTGCAGTTTTTCTGTCAGTTCAGGCAACAATATTTCTTTGAGCCTGATAGGATTGAACAGCCCTGCTACCTTGAAATTTGGTGTGGCCTGTGATTTGCTTCTGCCAATAAAAAAAGACATGCCATTTTTGAGAGGAAGCTGTAAGAGACATGTGGTTTCTCATTTTCCCTTTTTCCTGTGGAAACAAATAGATGTGTACCATGAAGAGGAAAGAAACCTTTGGGTTGAGCCATACTGCACTGTATGGCTGATCCCCGGACTGGCAGCATCAGTCTCCTAGGAACTTGTTAGAAATTCAGATTCTTGAGCGCAGGGGCTCACACTTGTAGTCCTAGTACTCTGGGAGGCCAAGATGGGATCAGGATCTCTTGAGCTCAGGAGTTCAAGACTAGAGTGAGCAAGCCACCTTGAAAATAGAAAAATTTGCAGGGCATTGTGTTGAGTGCTTGTAGGCCCAGCTACTGGGGAGGCTGAGGCAGGAGGATTGCTTCATAGTGCAGTGAAAATTTGTGTTATGAGACTACTGAGAAAGTTTGCATGTGGAAAAATTAGGTTTTTCTTTTTATTCTTCATGTAAAATCAGTTGCATACTACATTTGTGGAAGATGAATTGAGAATATGTATCACGTTAAGTTTATTGGGGTTCTTTTCAGTTGAGTTCTGAAATCTGCAAAAAAAAGATAAGTATTTGCTTCTTTAAAGTTCAATTGCTAAAAAAAATAAAGTTCAATTGCTTGTAAGTCCTTTGAAACAAATACCAGTAATCCTTGTTTGTTTAGTGTCTACCTTTAGCGGTTAAACTGAAGTGTTTCTCAGATATCTTTGTTATTGGCTGCTGTAGGGATGTGAGCAAATCAGTGAAGCTGAGAAGCAAGGTGTCACTAGTGCCCTAGTCTCAGGCCCCTGCTGTGGTCAGGGGTGTTAGTGAGGGCTCTCTACTGGTTCAGAGGAAATAGTAACAGCACCAATTATGGGTCATTACTTCTCTACTTCCTTTGGGGATGGGGCCCTGGCCATTATTGTAAGTTGATAAACTTCTGAGATAAAGGAAATCTGTCTTGATGGCCCATTAGAAGTAGAAATGTGTTTTTTTGTTTTTTATTTTTGCTTTTTTCCCCTTTAAAATGTTCATTTTATTTATTTTTTTTTTATTAAATCATAGCTGTGTACATTAATGCAGTCATGGGGTATAATGTGTTGGTTTCATATACCATATACAATCTGAAATAGTTTTATCAAACTGGTTAACATAGCCGTCATGGCATTTTCTTAGTTATTGTGTTAAGACATTTATATTCTACATTTAGTAAGTTTCACCTGTATCCTTCTGAGATGCACTGTAGGTGTGATCCCACCAATTATCCTCCCTCCACCCATCCTCCCTGTTTTTTGTTTTTTTTTTTTTTTGAGACAGAGTCTCACTACGTTGCCCTTGCCGTGGCGTCACAGTTCACAGCAATCTCCAACTCTTGAGCTCAAGTGATTCTCTTGCCTCAGCCTCAAAAGTAGCTGGGACTACAGGCGCCCGCCACAACACCAGGCTATTTTTTTAGCAGGCCAGGCCAGGCTCTAACCCGCCACCCTCAGTGTATGTGACCAGCAACCTTACTCCCTGAGCTATGGGCCTGGAGCCTAGAAATAAATGTGTTTCTTTTTTCTTTTCTTTTCTTTTTTTTTTTGTTTTTTTAGAGACAGAGTCTCACTTTATCGCCCTCGGTAGAATGCTGTGGTATCACAGCTCATAGCAGCCTCCTGGGCTTAGGCGATTCTCTTGCATTAGCCTCCAGATTAGCTGGGACTACAGGTGCCCCCCACAATGCCTGGCTATTTTTTTGTTACAGTTTGGCCGGGGCTGGGTTTGAATCCACCACCCTTGGTATGCGGCACCCTACCCACTGAGCCACAGGTGCCACCCAGAAATGTGTTTTAATAGGACTTGTTCTGCTCTACATTACTGCCACTGGTGCAGGCCCAGGTGGCTCTTTGGGGCTGAGTACAATGCTGAAGCATGGAGGGTACGCACTGGGTTTGCAGGGAGCTGCTGCCTTCTTGGCTGTGCCTTCTCTGGAGAGGCCCTTGCCTCACAGGAGCCATCGTTGCTTTCCTTGGTGTTCAGTCACTGCTCCTCTGTCACTGCCCAGACATCCTGATCTGGCTTCTCAGCTGTCCTGATGTTGACACTCCCTCACCTCTCTCCTCCCTCTGAGGGCACCTTCCCTGGAAGGGGGTTTTGGCACATAAGAGCTCAATAAATGTCAGCTTATGTATGTTAAGGTAACTACCAGAGGCTAAGGTGGGAGGGTCACTTGAATCCAGGAGTTTAAGGTTATAGGAAGCTGTGATCCCACCACTGCACTCCAGCCTGGGCAACAAGAGTGAGACCCTGTCTCTTTTCTTTAAAAAAAAAAAACACAAAACCAAGAAAAAAACAATATGGAAAAAAGATAACTACCAGGAAGGTAGTTCAGGCCAGACTCTGGGGGGAGAAATAGATGGAGGGAAGAGAGTGAGGAAGAATTCTTGGCTATCTTTTTTTCTTTTCTTTTTTTTCTTGTAGCTAGTCTCACTGTTGCCCCTGGCTAGAGTGCTGTGTTATAGCTCACAGCAACCTCAAACTCTTGGGCTTGAGCAATCCTCTTCCCTCAGCTGGGACCACAGGTGCCTGCCATAGTGTCTGGCTAGTTTTTCTATTTTTAGTAGAGATGGGATCTCACTCTTGCTCAGACTGGTCTCGAACCCCCTGAGCCCAAACGATTCACCTGTCTCCACCTCCCAGACGGTGTCTTGAGTAGCTGGGACTTCAGGCACTCACCACTATGCCCAGCTAATTTCTAAATTTATTTGTGGAGATGTGGGTCTTGTTATGTTGCCTAGACTGGTCTCAAAATCCTGGGCTTAAGCAATCCTTGAGCAGGCCAAAGTGCTGGGATTATTGGTGTGAGCCACTGTGCCCATGGCGTGGGTCCTTTTTGAGATGCAGTTTCTGCTGCCCAGGCTAGAGTACCATGGCGTCAGCCTAGCTCATAGCAACCTCAAACTCCTGGGCTCAAGTGATCCTCCTGAATAGCTCGAACTACAGGCATGAGCCATGATACCCAACTAATTTTTCTTTTTCTTTCCTGTGGACACAGGTTCTTGCTCTTCCTCAGGCTGGTCTTGAGTTCCTGAGCTCAAGGAATCCTTCCATTTTGGCCTCCCAAAATGTTAGGATTATAGGCGGGAGCCACAGACCTGGCCCTTTTTGACCTTGTGATTCTGGGATATCTTGAGTTACTTCTTTCGTAAGTTTTTTATCTTCTGTTTCTTTTAGGACTCCTGTTATGTAGATGTTTCCCTGACATATCTTCAGGTTCTCTTTTTGTTTTTCTTATAGTTCTCTTTTCTTTCCTACTTTTCTCCTTAATTTTTATTTTTTCTTTTCTTTCTTTTTTTTTTTTTTGTTTGAGGCAGCGTCTCACTTGGTTGCTCTGGGTAGAGTACTGTGGCTTCATAGCTCACAGCAACCTCAAACTCTTGGGCTTAAATGATCCTCTTGCATCAGCCTCCCAAGTAGTTGGGACTACAAGTGCCCGCCACAATGCCTGGCTAGTTTTTTTCTTTTTTTAGTAGAGATGGGGTCTGCTTTTATTTAGGCTGGTCTTAAACTTGTGAGCTCAGACGATCCCACCCACCTTGGCCTCCCAGAGTGCTAGGATTATAGGTGCGAGCCTCTGTGCCCAGCACCTTTTCATTGTTTTTTGAGAGACAAGGTCTTGCTCTGTCACCCAGACTAAAGTGCAGTGATGCAGTTATAGCTCACTGTATCCTCAGACCATTGGGTTGAAGCGATTCTCTTACCTTAGCTTCCTGAGTAGCCAGGGTTACAGGTGCATATCACTATGCCCAGGTAATTTTTTATTTTTTAATTTAATTAATTTTTTTTTTTTTTTTTTTTTGAGACAGAGACTCAAACTGTCGCCCTGGGTAGAGTGCCGTGGCATCACAGCTCACAGCAACCTCCAACTCCTGGGCTCAAGAGATTCTCCTGTCTCCACCTCCCAAGTAGCTGGGACTACAGCCGCCCACCACAACACCCGGCTATTTTTTGGTTGCAACCGTCATTTTTGTTTGGTGGGCCCGGCCTGGATTCGTACCCGCCAGCTCAGGTGTATGTGGCTGGCACCTTAGCTGCTTGAGCCACAGGCGCCGAGCC
>CAUYRH010093125.1:0-12036 GCA_963574655.1 Perodicticus potto
TCTTCTCTTAATTGATTCTGTTTTTGGATTTCTTTTTCCGCTTTATCAGCATTTTCCTTCATTGCTTCCTTCATTTCCTTGATTGTTTTCATCATCTGTATTCTAAATTCCCTTTCTGACATTTCTAACATTTCCTTATAGGTGGACTCCTCTGCAGTATCTACCTCACAGCCCCTTGTGGGGGGGGGGGGTTGCTCTGGACTGGTTTTTCATGATGCCAGGAGTTTTCTGCTGATTCTTCCTCATGAGTGATTTCTTTTATCTGTTTTCTTGCCCTGATTTTCCTTTCACTTCCTCTTGCTCTTTAAATTACCGTGCTTCTGGACTAGGGTTTCAATGAGTCCTTTTGGTACAGGACCAGAAGGATGAGAAGGTTGAAGAACAAGAAGGGAAAAAAGAAAGAAAGAGAAAAAAAAGAAAAGAAAGAAAGAAAAGGAAAGAAAAAAGAGGAAGGAGAGGGGGTGGGTAGAAGCAACTATTGACCAAAGGAAAAGAGGCACAGAAAGAGGGGGCTGGGAGCAATATAGGTGTACAGTAGGGTACTTTGACCCAACCTTAAGAGCCCCCAACCTCTGGGGGTGCCAGGTTGGGCGATTAGGTCAGCAGCTCTTTGCCAGCCTGTTTGTACACAGTACCCCACCTCCACCAAGTAGAGAGGGAAGACAAAACTGCAATAAATCAAATCAAACCGAAAACTTTACAGGATAACATTGGGGGAAAAAACAATTACTATGGGTGGAAACACTAGCAAAATTGATGTCTAATTATTGAAAGAGGCAACAATGGAAAATTATATTTAAACTAGAAAAATGAAGAAATGAAGTTTCTCTCTCTCACAAAACTGAAATCCCACATCCATTAAACAACTCCCCATTTCCTCTCCTCCCCAACCTAATAACCACCATTATGGTTTCTGTCTCACTGACTTTGACTACTCAACATACTTCATCTAAGTGGAATCATAGGGCATTTGTCTTTCTATAGTTCATTGTTTTATGCCATCACATTATATGGATAGCATATGTGTATCATTCAACAATTACTAGTTTGGGGGGACTACAAAAAAATATTATAAACTTTTTGGTAAGCATATTCTCACATATTGTGTTTTGTTTTTTTCTGTAATATAATTCCCAGAAATTACACGGTTCGTAGAGATGTTTATTTTTAGTTTTCATATTTTACCCTTTCTCAAAAGTGTGCAGTAATTCACATGCCCACCAGCTGTGACCACGACTGCAGTTTCTCCCTTATCTTCTCCAGCCTTAGCTTTAGTCATTTTTTTCAAGTTTCACTATTCTGATAAATTAAAATAGTATGCCATTTTTTAATTTGTATTTCCTTGACTATCAGATTGAGCATCTTTCCAAACATTTATTGATCATTTGGATTTTCTCTTTTATGATCACCTATTCCTATCTTTTCCCCCACTTTTCCACTAGGTTATTTCTTTTCTTATTGACATAAAAGACCTGTTTGTACACTACAGATGGAATATACACAATACAGATGTAATATACCTTATTGGGTATATTGAAATATTTTCTCTAGCCTATAATTTGCCTTTTGATTTTTCATGTGTATCTTCTTCTAAAATTTAAACATCTTATGTCTATCTTTTCCTCTGGAACTTCTGTATTTTCTAGTTTGTTTTTAAAAAATCTCAAAATTCAGATTGAATAAATATTCTCTTAATAGGTATCATAATGAATTGTTTTAAATGTTAAGTTTAAATCTTTCATCTATTTGGAATTTAGTTTTAATCACTTACAAGGTAGAGATCTTAACTTTTTTTTTTTCATTCAGACATATAGCCACATGTACCTACACAATTTCTTAAATAAATCATGGCTTGGGCTGGGTGCAGTGGCCACACCTGTAACCCCAGCACTTTGGAAGGCCGAGGTGGGAGGATTGCTTGAGCTCAAGGAGTTCAAGACTAGCCACAGCAAAAGCAAAACCCCATCTCTACTAAAAAAAAGAAGAAGAAGCTGATGGTTGTGGTGGGAGCCTGTAGTCCCAGCTGGCTGGGAGACTGAGGCAAGAGAATCACTTGGGCCCAGGAGTTTGAGGTTGCTGTGAAGCTATGATGATGCCATGGCTCTCTAGCCAGGGCAATAGAGTGAGAATTTCTCAACAATAAATAAATAAATAATAGATAAATAAATAAACAAATAAACCATGCTTGAACCCACATGTATGGAGTATATTGTACCCTATACTCCATATGTGGCGGGTATGTTTCTAGACTTTGTTCTATTTCTATCTCATGAGGCTGTTTATCTTATTCTTTACTTTTAATGTATGATTTGGTCACAGTGATTTTATAGTTTTTCTAAGGCCACTCTAACCCCAGTATTTCTTTGCTGATATCATTTTCATCATTACTATTATAAAATGCCATCCAGCTCTCAGAGCCTGCGAGTGTCAGTAACTACAAAATAGGCCAAGAAGTGAAGGGAAGGGCCTGTCCCATACCTGCCCATTTGCCTTTTCGGGAACCAGCCCAGGCAGAAGCTAGACAATGAGATTAGGTGAGCACTTACTATGAACTCAGCAATGCTATTAGCAATAAATTTGGAAGGCCATATCTTTGGCCTTTCTGCTGCATTCTACTGGCCATATCTTTGGCACTGTGCCCAGCCCCAGATGTATATGCTTCATAATGCCTGGGCTTGGTCCCTGAAAATCCTGTTTCTACTTGGCCAGCTGCTCCCGGTTGAACTCAGCTAACAGAGGCCACTACAGGGAGGCTGCAAGCTAGGGGAGAAGATTGGCCACGCGACTTCCATTTTTCGTCCCCTGGAAGTAGCACCCCTACCCCCACCACACGGCATCCTTCACCCCAGCATAGCAGGTCCACCCTTAACTCTGTGACTGGATTCAGTTTGTGGCTTTTCCAACACTGACCGCTTCATTCTGCTCCCCACCCCTCCCCTCTCCCATGGCTGGACGCTCAGAGACACTGGTGCCAGCTCAGCAGAGCCCCCTCCTCAGAGGCCTGGGTCCTCTAGTTTCCTAGCCCGAGGCGTGGTTGCTATGCCCGCAGTTTGTCGGGTGTCTTCACATTCCCTTATTGCCCTCTGCTTACCTAGTAAATAACCGTACACTTAGTTATCAATTCTTCATGTTAAATTCTCTGTCACCCAACTGATGTCAATTGTCTCTCCTGACTAGTCCCCAGTTGACACAGGTGGTGAAGCACTGAGGTCTTCTGGGCTTTGGGGGCTATTGCTCTTGGCTGCCCTGCAGAGAGATCTCCTCCCTCCTTCATTCCCAGAATTATTTGGCTGCTGGTTGCCAAGGAGACGCCTGACAACCACTAGTTGCCAAGCCTCCCCCTGGAGCTCTGCGGAGACCTTCTGGAAACTCCCTGCTCCTTGCCGCTCCCCAGCCAGGGAACTTGGGGAATCTAGCCAAGGTGGGTGGAGGACATTGGGGAGGGTGGGGGGCCCAAAGGCCTGAAGATGGAGAGAGAAACCAGAGGTCCCTGGCCTCCCCCACAGGCCTTCAAGGCCTGCCCCACCCTTGAAGGCTAAGGGCCCGCCTAGCAGGCTCCCTGGAGCCCTTTGCACAGATACTATCGGAGCCAGCCAGACTCCAGCCAGGGCTCTCCAACCAGATGCTCAACCACAGAAAACTGTCCCTATTTTTGTCACTCCAGACCTGGTAGAAGCCTCATTGCCAGCTGGGGCAGAACCCGGGAGGATCCTGGGAGCTGAAGGGCCAGGAGCCTTTATGGAGGAGGGAAGTTGAGCCATCCTGAGTATTTCATGCACCGGGAGCAGCACTCAGTACACACCGTTGAGCGGAGCCACGGCACTACCCAGGCTGCAGGCTGCTTCCTAACAACCACGCTAATCATGATAGTGCAGTAGGTGTGACCCTGTTCCACAGACTTAGCTGTGCAAAAGTAGCCCTTCATTTCATTAAATCAAATACCTGTGTTTGGCTCCATTACTGACCCTTTTTCTAGGGTTCCACCAGAGTACAGGAAGTTTATTGCTATAGTTTGAATGTGTCCCCTCCAAAATTCAGGGTTTGCCAATGTGATAGTATTAGGGAGAGCGGCCGTTAAGAGGGAGTTAGGCTCCTCCCTCATCATGGGAGTAAGTGCCTTTATAAAGGAGCTGATCAGAGGGCATTTGCCCCTCCTTGCCCTTTGCCTTCCACACTATGGGGACACAACAAGGTGCCACATTGGAAGCAGAGAGCAGCCCTCCCCAAATAAGAAGCCCACCAATACCTTGATCTTGTTCTTCTCAGCCTCCAGAACTGTGAGAAAATAAGTTTCCATTCATTATAGATAACCTGGTCTCAGGTGTTCTGTTACAGCAGTATCAACAGACAAACTCAGGAGGCACCCACGCCAGGGGGAGGCCTCAAGCTTCCTCTTCCAGGCCAGTGAAAAAGTGTGGTCACCAGTCGCTCTCCTTTATTTTGTCCTTTGGGTCATGATCTGTCCTCTCCAGGCTACTCTTCTCCAGGGACCTTCTGGCCTCTGACCTGTCCTCAAACTCAGGGAAGTCTCTTCCTTTCCACTCTCATTCCCACAAAGGCACTCTCCTTTCCCCTCTCAGCTCTCCACCCAGCTTTTCAGAGAATGTGGCCGTTGTCGAACTAGTGAGATGTCAATGCTGGTGTCCAGCAGCACTGCTCTGCCTTTAAAACTCCAGTGGCAGTGCAGAGCTGGAGGCCTGGTGCAGCACCATCTGTGCTGTCTTTGCAGAAGTAGTTTAAGGTAAACTAAGGACACTGTGACTTCTCATCCCTGAATGTTTGAGTATTCATTTTAACTATCACCACACATAACAAAATTAACGGTGATTTCTCAACATTGTCTAATGAAAAATTAGCCCCACTTTATAAAGGTCAACTGAGACCTGGAGTGGGTAAGCCACTTGTTGACATTGGTCTAAGCCCTGGTGTGGTTCCAGAGTCTACTCTCTTTCCACACGTGCAGTCTGGCACAGCAATCTGTGCTTTCTAAGTCGTCCATCATTCCCCTCTCACAACAGCCTGAAAGGCATCAGGGTGGGTATCATAAGCCTAGAGGAACAAGCATTGTGCCCACCATGCCCGGGTGGAGCTGGCTATGGACGGGCTCTGGGAATGGGGAGCAGGTGAAAGAAAGGTTAGGTCCCAGGCAGGACTGGCACCAGAAACCAGCCTTCCTCCCCGCAGACCTGCCAGGTGCTTTAGCCACTGTCACGGCCTAGGCCTGGGCGGGTGGCATCCTCCCCTTCCTTCCTCTCCTGATCTGCTCATCTCTCATTCCAGCCACTCCATCTGAAGGACTCCATTTCCCCTCCAGACTCCCAGGAGCAATTTATAAAGTGACAAGGCGGTGACCCCTGCCTGTCCTCTGTCCCTCTTGCCCTCCTCCCTCCTCTCAGCTGTGAGCACCGCCAGGGATATGTGCCTTTGAAGCCCCAACTGTTTCCTCTCCAGCCCTTAGCACATCTGCCGGGGGCCAAGCAGGCTGGAGTTGGCCTTTGACAGAGCACATGCGGAAAAGCCATTTGCTTCCAGGAGCACCTGCTTCCTTGGCCAGCCCACCTGATGGGTGCGCTCATGTTCAGCTTCTCCAAAAACCCTGGGACTTCAGAATCAGGATTCAAATAGTCCACAGCAGGCTGGAGAGCTGGATTAAAACCCATAGCACCAAAGGAGGGGCCTTTGGTCTGCTGAACCAAAGTAGCAGACATAGTGCAAGAGGCTGAGGGGCGAGCGTCCAATGCCTGTTCCACTCTGCGGCAGCCACTGCCCATGCTGAGGGAGAGGGAGCTGGAAGGAGGGAGCAACAGCCTTTGCCAGTTCCAGCCCAGCCACTCCTCATCAGAAGCCAAGGGGAGACTTGTGGAGTCACCTTTCTTCTTGGTAGAGCCACATCCTCCCTGAGGACAGGGTGGATGAACATGGCCCAACAAGGGCTTAAACTGAGTGGAACTCCCAGTATCCCTGTCAGATTAGGAGTGAGGCAGTCCCATGGGTCCTGGCCAGAGTGCATGGTAACTAACTGAGAAAGTCCTAAGTGGGGTGCAGCACAGGGCCTGGGAAATAAAGTCATCAGGAGGAGGGTGGAGAAGAGTCCCACCATCTGTCTGATGTGAACAGTAGCACTTTCCATGGAGTCGCTGCAAGCACCTGACACCCACTGGGATGCTGTGAGTGTTGCGTAAACAGTGCCTATGTTCTCACTCGGGTAGAGAAGAGAAGGGTGGGATGTGCTGTTTCAGACACTGAATGACTTCCACCTGGAAGAGGACATTAAAATTGCCACTGAGCATGCCCAGGCAAAGCACAGGTCCAGGCTACCTTAGCTCGGCTGACACTCCTCGGGAAGGAGGGAGGGAAGACAGGGAGGCACCTACAACATCCAGCATAGGCCTCTGTGGGCAGGGACACAAAAGAGACATTTGTAAAACTCATTATGTGCATTCTTCAAGTAGTTTAATTTTAATAAGCAAGAGCTATACCCACATAATCTGATTTATTACTTGCAAAATATTACTACTCTGTGCAGTGTCTCACACCTGTAATGATAGCACTCTGGGAGGCCAAAGTGTGAGGATCCCTCAGCTCAGGAGTTTGAGACCAGCCTGAGCAAGCACCAGATGCCATCTCTACTAAAAATAGAAAAACTAGCCAGGCATTGTGGCAGGCTCCTAGCTACTCAAGGGGCTAAGGCAAGGGGATCTCTTGAGCCTAAGAGTTTGAGGTTGCTGTGAGCTATGATGTCACAGTAATCTACTGAGGGAAACAAGGTGAGACTTTCTCAAAAAAAAAAAAAGAAAAGAAAAGAAAAGAAAAAGAAATATTATATAAATAAAAAAACTGAAGCTCAGCAAGATTAGGAAATATGCTAAGGTCACACAGTAACAAAGAGATAAAGCATGTTCTTTCTCCCACGGTGCTCCCTGGTCTCTCAAAGCAAACTAGCAGCTCTTCTGTGTTCCCTGGCACCGGAGTCCCTACAGCAGCAGAGATGGGGTCTGGCCTGCTTCCCATCTGGCCACATCGTGTCTTCTCTTGCAGATAGGGGCTGTGGCTCTGCCCCAGGGTCCCTGGCCTGGCTAGCCAGGGCACAGGATCAGGGGGGATGGGGGATGGGGGATATGCTTTACCTCTGCATAAATGGCAATTTTACTCATCAGCTTGATTGGGTCACCCAGATATTTCATCATACACTACTCTGGATGTTTCATGAGGGCAAGTTGGGATAGGATCAACATCGGAGTTGGCTGAATCAGTAGGCAAGCCTCGTCCATCAGGTGAGGGCCTGAATAGAACCCAAAGGTTGAGTAGGAAGGACCCCTCCTGCCCGGCTGCCTGAACTGAAACATCAGTCTTTTCCTGTCTTTGGACTCAAACTGAAAATCAATTCTTCTGGACTCAAGCCCACTTACTACAGAACTTGGAACTTGTCAGCTTCCATGATCGAATGAGCACATTCTTAGCAATAAGTCTCTTTCTGTATATACATACATCCCATCAGTTGTTTTCCTGGAGACCCCTAACTAATACACACCCCTGCCGGACTTTCCTTTCTAGGGCCTCCCTTACGGGCCCAAGAACCCTGCCTGAGTCTCTGGGATCCTGCTGCTCCGAGCTGGAAGGAGGCTAGGAGGGACACCAACCCCACAAGCAGCCCAGACCTGGCTACAGACAGGAGGGTCTTTAAAGTTCTTGATTCACATTGCACACCCTAGGAGATGGTGGTACCATGTCCCCACTCCATCCCCACAGGAGCATCTAATGGAGTTCAGAAGACATCCCTGGTTTGAGGAAGGGGAGATCAAAGTGAGTGGCTTGTATGGTCTGGTTGTTAGAATCAGTCAAACCCATTACACTGTGGTAGCCTGGCTCCCTGGGACAACTGCCACCCTGCTCTACAGTTGAGGAGGGCATGGAGGGACCTTGGCCCTGGGTTGGGTGCGAGTAGGACAGAGGCCTGTCTAGAGAGCTGCCTGGCACTGGGCTCTGAAAGCACCCTCTAGGCTGAGCCTGGTGAACCTGACACCGCCTTCTCACTGTGGCCCAGAAATTGCACCAGAGGGTGGGAAAATCCGACCCTATCTCGTGCTGTTGTTCAAACTTAGCCAGGGTGGCGGGACATGCTGAGAGAGACAGAGAGAGAGAGGAGGAGCCCAGAGGGCTCTGGGCAGCCCAGGACCCATGCAGTGGGAGGTACAGAGGGCACACCTGCTACATTCTGTGTATGGGGTGTGCACATGTGTAATTATAGCAAACATATGTGAGAATTATGCCAATTGCATAAAGTATTAAAAAAAAAAAAGAAAGTACGGCTTGAACTGTAACCCTTACCTGGGTCAAGAAATAAAACATTAACAACACCCCAAACCTACCCCCCTTATGCTAATATAAGTTTTTTTCATTTGATATTCACAATTCCTTCTGCAACAAAGAAGGTGTCATTTCATATTATCCTACTTACCTGTAAGGAAACTTGCTTTCAAAGGCTCAGAAATATCCTAAAGTTGCCCCCAGCAGGTTTCCCACCATTGCTCCACCAGCTCCACCCCCCAAAATGTGAGGATAAAAACACTAGGCTGACCCTCACTAGCCCTGTTGTCAGGAGTCCTATGTTGGGCAGAGGGTTGGATTTGATGAGGTTGGGGGCCTTTTCCAACTGCATTCAGTGACTCTAATTTTACAGTATCCTTCAAATGAAAATGCGGGGAGCTCTTTGTCATTTCCCCTGGGTCTGCCCCAGCTGAGCCTCCCTGGCCCAGCTATGCATTATGGATAGGGGTGAGTCACCTGGTGAATAATCCACAAGGCAGTTAATGTAACAGGAGAGCAAGGTTGAGGCAGTGGAAGGGCTGAGGTTGGCAACCTGAGCCAGACCCCATCCTCCCAGAGGAGAGGGGCCCAAGGTCAGGTAGAGAACGGCAGGTGGGTGGCACTAGGGAGATGGAGACATGGTGGGCCAGAGGGGCTGGCACAGACTGCTCAGCCTCCCGTTGCTGACGTACCTCTGCCTTCTGCCTCTGGGGACCTCAGGTGAGTGATCCTCAGAACCCCCTAATGGGGTTCAATTCCCCATTTCTATCCCATTATTTTCCCCTTCCCTCCTTGGGGATCCCCTTTTTCACTTGCAAAGCCATTTGCAGAGGCTCCCTTCATACCATTTATCTGCTGGACATTTAACCAGCCTGTGCTGAGCACCTGCTGTGTGCCAGGTAGGTGATGGCAGCCTGCTTCCCCTGAGGGCTACTGTCAGGTTGCAAGCTTAGGACTGACATGGCCAGGTCTGGGTTTCAGAAAGTTCCCTGGTTTGGAGGGGGCCTGAGGGCATCTGGGAATCATTGCAATAGTCCAGGTGAGAGATGCTAGCAATGTCCATGGGGCTGGAAAGAATCAAGTCTAGGTTAGGGATGTTTCTTCTTGGATGGTAGAACATCAGAATTTTGCTCTCAATCTCCTCTTCCCAAATCCATGCCTTACTTTTCTCTTTGGAGAAGCTGATAGCAGTGGGAAGAGTCAGAGCCTGGGAGTCAGGTCCCCAGCCCAGCTCCCTCTCAGAGTCTTGAGGGACGTTATTAACCATCTCACAAGGTTGTCAGGGTTCAGGACGACAGGACAGGCCTGTGACCTTGAACACACTCCCATGCAAGTCTGCTGAGCCTCACAGCACTTCCTAGTGTGCAGGTCCATCTGGCCACTCCAAGGTGCATGGACTGAGTGCTCCATGGGAGCAGCGCTGGGGGCTCAGTGTCCCTGTGACCCCGTGCCTGACGCTCCACATTGGTAAGCAACTGAATGAATGTGGGGTAGGCTCATGTCTGCTGGCCGCTGTCCTCTGCCCCTGGCTGCAATGGGACTGCAACAAAGTGGGATCAGCCCTGGGATCCTTCTGCAATCCTCACACAAAGACTTCCAGACTGTGAATTGCCCGTGGTCCTGTAGATCTCCTGCATCTCCAGGGTCATCAGTGTCACCAGGCTGATCACAGACTGACCTTGAGAGGCACTCGTTTAAAATACTGATTTCTGGGCCCTGAGTCCCCCTCCAGCCAGGGGGTTTCTTCCCATGAAACTCCTTTTCTGGTGTGTAGCCCATGAATTTATATATTTATCAAGTTTTCCAAATGGTCCAGTGACCTGTGAGGGCTGGGTACCTCTGCTCCAGTCCACTTTCTGACCTCAGCCAGCCCCTTCTCCCAACAGGGAAGCCCTGTGGGCTCCCTCAGAAACTGTTTAGCCCCCAACTCCACATGCTGTGTTGTCTTTCTGAACCCTGCCTTGATGTACGACTGCAGAACAACAGAAAAGGGCTCCAGGGGAGACCGTGCAGGACAGCCCACAACAGGCCAGATTCCTGTGTGGCCCCTTCTCTCCCCAGGCCAGCCCCGCCTGACCACCAAGGCCCCTGCAGAGGAGGTTGTGTCCATCCAGGGAGTGCGGGGTAGCTCTGTGGAGCTGACCTGTGGCTCCAGTCCTGCCCCCCTGGTGGTCCTCTGGAGCTTCACTCCCCTGGGCTCCCTGATTCCCTGGCCTGTGGCTGTCACCGATGGAGCTGTGTCAAAGGTGGAGGCCGGAGCCTCGGCTCTAGGGGTCGTGAGTCTGAGGAACAGCAGTCTGGTCCTGGAGGAGCTTCAGGAGAGCGCCCGTGGCCACTTCCTGTGCCAGGCCCTGCACACAGCCAGCGGCCAGCTCCACACCACCTACTCCTACCTCACACTGGCCGTAGTGGGTGAGGCGCTAGCTGGGGCTGCAGCCAGACTGCTGCTGCTCTGCCTGTCTGCACGCACCTCCCATCCTCTTGCATGCTGGGCCCAGGTGCTAAAGGGCACCATCCTCCAGGGAGAGAGGGGACCAGATCTCCAGAAAGGGCTGGTGGGCAGAGGTGGGCTGCTGGACACAGCTGGACACAGCTTGAGTCTGCAATAATGGACCTGGGCCTCTCCCTCCTCTGGTCAGTGCCTGTATCCAAGCCTCAGGTGTGGCTGAGTGACCCATCTCCAGTGGAAGGAGCCTCCGTGGTGGCCACGTGTGCAGTGCAAGAGGGCACAGAACCTGTGGCCTTTGCCTGGCAGCATCGGGCACCACAAGGCCCTGAGGAGACCCCAGTGGGGGTCACAGAGCCGCTGCTCCGGCTGGATCCAGTGAACCGGACACACCTGGGCTGGTACACGTGTAACGCCCAGAACACTTTCAGCGGGCTGAGCAGCGATGGAACCTTCCTCGACGTCATCTGTGAGTTGAACTGGGGGGCACAAGTCTACACCCACCTACCCACGTACCGCACTTGGCCTCAGAAATTCCAATCCCCTTCCTGTATCCGTTGGTGCAGAACACCCCTCTGCTATGGGGTTTTTAAGCTTCTTAAAAAGAGGCATCATGGGCGCCTCTTCCCAGGAAAACATTCTTTTATTCACACTCTCAACTTTACCTGGACCTGAGGGATGGTCTGGAAGGTCTGCTTTCGGGTTGAGCAGGAAGGGCTCTAGGGGAACAGCTGAGTCCTGAGCAAACAGGGAGAGGGGTCACCATGGGAAGGAAAGGCAGCAAGCCAGAGGGTGGAAACCAGAGGCCCCAGGTGGAAGAAATCAAGATGGTTCAGACGGGGCAGCCACACTGTGTCTGAGGTGACTTGAGATGTGGCTAATCCACCCTGCACCACAGGCACAGAGCAGATGCCTGCGTGATTCTGAAGGTATAGTCTGAAAGCAAGGCTGTGAGATAGCTTATCAATAACTTTTATGTTGATAACATATTGAAAGAGGACTCGGCGCCTGTGGCTCAACGGGTTAAGGCGCCAGCCACGTACACCTGAGCTGGCCGGTTCGAATCCAGCCCGGGCCCGCCAAACAACAATGATGGCTACAACCAAAAAATGGCCAGGCGTTGTGGCGGGCGCCTGTCGTCCCAGCTACTTGGGAGGCAGAGGCAAGAGACTCGCTTGAGCCCAGGAATTGGAGGTTGCTGTGAGCTGTGATGCCTCGGCACTCTATCCAGGGTGACAGCTTGAGGCTCTGTCTCAAAAAAATATATATATATATTGAAAGAG
>CAUYRH010093126.1:0-31182 GCA_963574655.1 Perodicticus potto
TGAATGTTACATTAATCAGGTGGATAAAAATATCTCCGATTGTATGGGAAGCCCGCACACTGTACTCCAAGCTTGAATCATTGTACACAGTTATGACTCAATAAAAAATAATTAAAAAAAAAAAAAAAAAAAAAAAAAAAGTTTAGGATACCTTAAAAGGGAAGTGTTTTATCAGGACACGTTTCAGGGTGGGGACGTCCACAATGTTTGGGGCTCCCACATTGTTTTAACTGCATGAAATGGCCAGAGAGTTTAGGCAGTTCCCATGCCGGCTTCCCAAATAGCAGTTTCCCCTATGAGTTGATAGCGGAGACCTTTTTTTGGCACCGAGGTACCTAAAATAATTGCTTGCACCATGCAAAGGGATTCAGGCACTGATCAAGTATTTTAAGCCACTGTTTGCAGGAGGTTAGTTGAAAGTAATCACGATTGGCTCTTAGACTTCCAACAATCCCTAGGAAATAGATTTCTGTAATTGCTTGGACGATTTTGAGAAATCTGTTCTCTTTGGGAGGAGGGGATTGTTCTGCTGATGTGCTTCAAAACTTACGCTGTGTAGTCAGCAATTGTCTTGGAACTAAGAGTGATTACTGTGGTACTTGTAGAAGGCAGGCTTTTGTGTCTCTGATGAAATCCTGAGCTCTTGATGCATTTAATTTATCAAGGAATATAGCTCTCATTTCCTGTGGGTTTGTGTTTTTTAGCAAGGACTAATAGGAACAACTTCTTTCCCAGTGCATCTTCTTGCCCAAATTAGACTAAAATTTCTAATTGTAAGGCGCTAATACTGTTTTAGATAAAAGGGTTTCAGTTTAAAAATATTTGTCTTTGCATTAAGTTAAGCAGCTTAATTTATAGCCCATTTTCCTTTGCTTCACTTAAAGGGTCTCTGACCTGAGGTGTCCGTGTTCAGATTACTGCTGAGGAATTTTCTATTGTGATGATAACAGCTGTAAAGTTCAGTAATCTTTGCATGTGTGTCTCAGACTTGAGAAAAACCTCTAAAGAAGGGGTTAGCCCCCCGTTTTTGCTCCTGTGACAGTTGTCAGTGATGTGTATTTGGCATGATGGTTAAAAGGCAAATCCGGAGTCGGACACATGCAAATACCTTAGTATTCATTGGCTCAGAAACACTGAGTTTTTGTTTACAAGGCATCAAATCTCTGATAGTTCTGTGAACTGCTGTTCCACGCACTTTTGGGTGTTCATTTGTGTACAGGTAACGAAAACTGTCCAAACATCTGTAACGTGGAATTTGGCTTCACGTATAGTCCCTGGGCAGCCTGGTACCAGAAGATTTCTTCTAATCAGTTCTGATTTTCTGAGCTCCCGTCCCACCTTTGCACCTTACATCTTGTGAACCTCTGTGACTTTGCTCAGCTCCTCTTTCAGACTGCCAAAACCTGACTTAAGGGACTTCTGACCTGTGTTGTTTGGGTTTAGCTCTGGTGTCCTTTTTCTTTCATTCTTTTAGTGTGTCACTCACAAGGACACAGACCTAGGAAAGACGCTTTGATTAAAATGTGGTAAAGGTCATAATGTTGATTCTCCTCTCCTGAGTCCTCTGTCTTTTCTCGTTGGAGTGACTTGTTGCTTCCTCTGTGCTTTTGGGTACCCTTTCTGCTGCCATCATGATGATGGTAGTTCCCTGGGGTCTGGCTCACCTATGGATCCACATTCTACCTCTGAGCTCCATGGTCGTCCTCGGCTTTGCTGGTGATACGGTTTCATGACATGTTTCTCTCTCAATGGACGAGTGGAACCCACTGGGCTCCCGATTTTACCTCCTACCTGCCTCCGTTTGTCCTCTGATTTCCACTCGAGGCAGCTTCCCCCCAGGGTGGATGAGTCCTGGGTCTAAGGCAGGGTGTCCCAAAGGGGTTTGAGGGAGGAAGCAATGTCAGAGGGGAGGCAAGAGAATGAGTGATACATTCTGGGCACCTTTGACTTTCAACAGACAACTTAACTTGGAACTTTTTCCAAGGGCCGCTGCAGTGTAGTGCTGCCACTCGCTGCAGAATGTCTGCGATGCTGAGTCGCATGAGAAGCTAAGCCTGGGACGATTAAGATCCTACCAGAAGTGCTAGATTGCTAGAGTCGTGTTACTTGCATAGCGGCTGTTCCCTGTTTTTTAGCAAGCCTAAGTCAGACATTCGCCTAGCTTGAAAAATGGACAAAAAATAGATTTGTTTCTGGAAAATACTGTAGCAGTTGTTCAGCACCTTTGTGCCCTGGAGACTCTGCAGTGTGTTCCCAGACTCCTCCTACCCACTGCACCCCAACTTCTTAAGCTTTATGATTCTTGAGACATCAGAGTTCTTTCTCTTTTCCACCTAAATAAAGGCTGCTTTTTCTTGAGTGTCCTCCCTCAAACTTCCTCTAACTTCCATTGCCTTGGAACTCTTGGCAGTAACTCCTTTTTCTTCATTTTTATTTAGAAAAAAATTTGTTTTTAGTAACTTCTATTTTGAATGTGGGAAATTGGTGTGGGAAAGACGATTCTTTATAGCAGCAAGGGCTGACACCCTCTATTCATCTGGCTATCCGGGCTCCAGGCAAGATAGTAAAGTTCAAATTTGCCTTCATAATTATCTTAACTATTGATCTTCTACTCAGCTCATGTCGACATTGGCTGCATGCCTGTTATGTGCAGGGACAGTTGCTCATCCCTTTACGAGCAGCTACTCAGTGTGGCTCTCTGGGCCTCAGTTCTCTGATCTGTAAAATGGGAATGATAATAGGGTTATCATTGGGTTCTTGTGAGAACTGCATGAGTTGATATGTTTGAAGTGTTAAAGATGGTGCTTGGTATAGAGTAAACGCTCCATTAATGTTAGCTATTCTTTCAAAATGTCAGAAAGGACATTGGCTCTGTCCAGGTACTTTGCTGGGGCAGAGGTTACAGAGGTGAATAAGGACAGGGGAGTTTGTAGAAGGACTTCATGAAGAGGATGATATGGGCTCTTGAACTCTGATGCAGTGTGATCAGAGCTCATAAGATGAGGGAACTCGTTAATTCTGGGAGAGCGGGGGCCTTGAAGGATGACCAAGGGTTGACAGTATTGACGGGGGCATTTTAGGCAGAGGAAAAGTAAAACATTTTTTGTGGCCAGGGCACAGGGTGCTTTAAGGAGTGTCTGATGCCTTCTCACTGCCCTGGGGGCTAAAAGGCCTCTGAAGGGCTGCTTGCTTCTCCCACCAACTTGTTAGTTTCTGATTTATCTTCATATCTTTATTACCTGTTACAGTGCCCAGCACAGAATAGAAACTTACTAAATTTTCAGCCTTCTTATACTATTCCCTCTGTTTGGCTGATTCTGTTAGATGTTAGACTCTTACTAAGTAATTCGCAATAAGTTGTGGATGACTATTTTATTAAGGGAATATGTTTACATTTTGAGAGAAGGGTTTGCTGCTACCAAAAAACTCTAATATAGCACAATATGTGGGGGCAGATAATTTTGACCTGGGCTGTCTTTCTTGCGCCTTTCCAGCCTTCTGGTACACATCATTGACTTGGAGTGCCATTTGAAATAGGTTCAACAATGTATTTGTTCATTCATTCATTCACTGTGTTTTGAGTTCTTTAATATTCTGAAGTAACAGTAAGTAATAGGCAAAAACAAGCTCCTGTTCTCATGGTGCTTAGAAATTAGCCTAGCACTTTCCAAACTTGCCTGTGTCTACAGATTACTTGATGATCTTAGTGAAATGCTGATTCTGATTCAGGAGGCCTGAGATAAGTGAGAGTCTGCATTTCTGACAAGTGCTTGTGTGATGCCAGTGATGCTAACCCATGGATCCCATTTCGAGAAGCAAGTGACAATAAAGAAATACCTGTAGGTCAGGTGATGGTAAATTCTACAAGGTAAAATAAATCAGGGGAGAGGAGAGCAGCCTTATGCATGTGCTTGTCTACACAGAGTGGAGGGGGAGGCCTCTGCCATGCAATGATACGTGAGTAGAGACCTGACAGTGTGTATCAGGGGGAGGATATTCCAGGCTGAGGGAAAAGGAGGTGCAAAGGCCTTGTGGAGAGATTGTGTTTGGGATGGTGAGGAACAGGAGGGATGTTAGTGTAGAGCTGAGTGAGCAAAGGGGGTGTAGTGAGAAATAATATTGAAGAGAGAGAGGGGATTAGGCAATATGGGACTTATTGGCCATGGTGTTGACTTGGTGCTTCATTTTGAATGAGGTGGTATAGCCAGGAGTGTCCAACCTTTCTTCTTTTTTTCTTGCCCCACATAGGAAGAATAAGAATCGTCTTGGTCCACACATTAAATGCACAAACACTATTGAGAGCTGATTAGCAAAAAAAAAGGCCTATGCATACTTTTTGTGATATCCATCACCACAGATAAGCAAAATAAGTCTTCATGAAATCAGCATGCGGCCCGCTGACTGCAGGTTGGACACCCCTTACATTGTAAGCCATTGACGAAGCCAATCAAGAGGCGACATGATTTGACTTCAGGTTTTTTTAATTTTTTTGTAGAGACAGAGTCTTATTTTATCGCCCTCGGTAGAGTGCCGTGGTGTCACACAGCTCACAGCAATCTCCAACTCCTGGGCTTAGGCAATTCTCTTGCCTCAGCCTCCCGAGTAGCTGGGACTACAGGTGCCCGCCACAACGCCCAGCTATTTTTCTGTTTTGCAGTTCAGCCGAGGCTGGGTTTGAACCCACCACCTTCGGTGTATGGGGCTGGTGCCCTCCTCGATGAGCCACAGGCGCCACCCTTGACTTCAGTTTTAAAAGAATCATGCTGGCTGTCATGGTGAGAAAAGTCTGCACAGACTTGGAAAGTGTAGGAACAAGGAGAACAGGAAGGAGGCAGTTGTTGAGATCCAATCTGTAGGTGAAGGTGGCTTAGACAGGACGGCAGCAGGACGGGTGCTGAGACGTGGTTAGATTTGGACATGATTTGAAGGAGTAAGAGAATTATCTGGTGGATTAAAAGGATAGGAAAGAAAGAGAGGAAACAAAATTACACCAAGGTTTGTGACTTAAGCAGCTGAAAAGATGAAGATGCCGTTAACTGAGATTGAAAGGGTTGTAGGAAGCTCGGTTTGGGGTAAAAAACAAGGAGTTTGTTTGGGGCATGTAAAGCTTGAAATGTTCGCTGAAGTGGCAATGTTAGGCTGCCAGTTGAACCTATTGTTCAACCTATTCCAAATGGCCCTCCAAGTCAATGTTGTGTACCAGGAGGCTGGAAAGGGGCTGGAATTCTAGGGAGATATCAGTCCAGAGATATAAATTTGGGAGCCCCCAGCATAGAACTGGATAAGAAGCCTCGAGTGTGAGTGTGGAGAAGAGGGGAGATCGGCACAGTGAGCCTGGGACACTGCACATTTAGAGGTTCAGGGAGTCGGAGATCAGCAAGAGAGGGAGAAAAAAAATAAGGCAGGAAGAGAAGGAAGTGCATATGGCGTTCTGCAAGCCACGAGAGGACAGGGTCCAAGGAAGACGGGGCCATCAGCTGGGCCAGAGCTGGGGAGAGTGGCATTGGGTCGGGGCTAGGAGTAGATGTTGCGTTTGGAGATGTGGAAGCATTTAGTGGCTCTGAGAGTGGTGGGGACAGAAGTGTGATTGCAGTGGGTTCAGGAGTGAAAGGCAGAAGAGAAACTGTTGACAGAAGTATAGCAACTGTTGTAAAGTCTCTTTTGTAGAAAAAAGCAGTAATAGGGAAGGTGGGCCCGGGGTGGGTTAAGATGTGGTGTGATTACGTACGTTCATACTTTCTCTTTTTTTAACATTAAAGACATATAACAAGAGCGCTTGATTTGGTGTCTCCCCACCAAATGTAGAGGGCTTGATTATTAGCACTTCTGAGGTACTAGCATGATGTCCCAAACTTGTCTCCTGTCTCATCATTCCCATCCCACCCTAAGGTGCAGATCATCTTGGGGACAGTAACACGATACTTTTAATACTGGCATAAAATAGAAGTCAGACTGAGTTTGGTAGCTTTTATCTATGATCTCAGTGCTTTGGGAGGCCAAGATGGGAGGATCACTTGAGCCCAGGAATTCAAAGCAGTGAGCTATAGGATTGCACCACTGCACTCCAGCCTGGGCAATAAAGTGAGACCTGTCTCAAAAAGAAAGAAAGAAAAAGCCCCCAAAGAAAGAAAGAAACAAACAAAAAAACCCCAAAACAAAACAAACCCCCCAAAACTCAGATATCCCCTCTCTAAAACTGACCATCACAGCAGAAACTTGAGATCCTGAAATTCTGATGACAGCCAAGAATCTCTCAGCTAACTTGAATCTCAAGTCTTGAATTACTAGAATATGATCTGACAATATTCCAAATGAATGTGCACACTTTTTTCATTTTCATTAACCTTCAAACCCACATTGTGGTTTTCTTTCTTTTCTTTTTTCTTTTTTTAAACAAACAACAACTCTACTCTTCTCCAGACAAGAATGAATAGTTGGAATGACCCTAAAACATTTTCGTTGTTTGACAACATATTAGAGGGGATTTCTAAACACACAGAGGACACATTGTTCTGGGTCATGGGATGGCTGCCATGGACAGTGACTCTTTTTGGGGACTTAAGGACCAAAGGACAGTTAACAGTCTCTGTGTTGTAAATATCAGTGATAGTAGCTCGTGGGAAGGTGGCAAATGAGTCACATTAATTCAGCAATATTTATCAAGCACCTGGCATGTGCCAAGCTCTTCATTAGATAATGCGGGTATAGTGAGAACAAGCCAGGTCTGGCCCCTGTCCTCAAGCATCCTGTAGCCCAGGAGAAGAAACCCTCACTCAGGTGCAGTGGCAGGAGGGTAAAATACCTTCATGATCTAAGTGAGGCTGAGGGATGGCAGCAACACAGAAAGTGCCCGAATTGCCCAAAGAGGCAGCCACTGCTAGGTGGCAGCCCGCAAGGACCGATGGTCTGGGTGCAGTCCTTCTGACTTGTCAAGAAAAGTAGAATCTTTATTTATTCTTGTTTGCAAATCCCACCAATTAATTCAGATTTTTGAAAAATCATGCTGTACTAGAAAAGAACACATTCATGAGCAACCAGTTTTTTTCATTCTTTTTAAAAAGTCAAGTGCATTGGTGGCACTGTAGCTCAGTGGGTAGAGCATCGGCCACATACACCGAGGCTAAGTGGGTTCTAACACAGCCAGGGCCAGCTAAAATCCACAATGACAACTGCAACAACAAAAAAATAGCTGGGCCTTGTGGCAGGCACCTGCAGTCCCAGCTACTTGGGAGGCTGAGGCAAGGGACTTGCTTCAGCCCAAGAGTTTGAGGTTGCAGTCAGCTGTGACACCGCAAAGCTCTACCGAGGGGGACATAGTGAGACTCTGTCTCAAAAAAACAACAACAAAACCTCAAAAAAGTCAAGTGCGTTGAGGTATAATTTACACCCAGTGAAATTCACCCTTCATGGGTGTACTGTATGAAGCATTTTGACCGAAGTAGACAATCATGGGTCACCACCACAACCCTGATACGAAACGTTTCTCTCATCCCCAAAAGTTCTCTCCTACACTTGCATTATTCCTTCCCTGCCCCCCTCATACCCAGCCCCCGAACCCCCCAGTCTGTTCTCTGTCCCTGCAGTTTAGCCTTTCCCCAAGGTCATGGAAGTGGAATTGTGCAGTATATAGCGAGCGTTGTGTGTTTCTTCTTTCACTTAGTTTAATGCTCTTGAGAATCATTCATGTTGCATGGATCACTGATGCTGCCCTTTTTATTGCAGAATAGTATTCCAAACCATAGTTTGCTTACTCATTGACCAATTGATGAACATTATGTTATTTTCAGGTTTTGGCATAAAAATCTTTGTGTGGGCAGTTTTCATGCCCCTTGGGGAAAACGCTTAGGAGTGGGATTTCTGGGTCATCTATGAGTTGTGTGACCTTATGAGAGGTTGCCAAACTCTTTTCTGAAGCAGATGGACAATTTTGCATTCCTGTAAGCAACCTAGGAGAGTTCCAGTTGCCTTCCTGTGTCCTCACTGGTACTTGGAGTGTCAGCTTTTTTTTTTTTTTTTTCATTTTAAGTCTCAGCCATTCTGATAGTTTAGAGGTATTTAATTGCAGCTTTAGTTTGCATTTCTCTAAATACTAATATTGTTGTTTATCTTTTCATGTTCTTACATCTATATTTATATTTTAAAGTGTCTGTTAAACTTTTTCCCCCATTTAAAATATTGGATCATTTTCTTATTATTGAATTTTGAACTTTGTCTATATAGTCTGGATACAAGTCCCTTGTCAGGTGTTTTGCAAATATTTTCTCTTTGTTTATGGCTTGTCTTTTCAATTTATTAACAGTATTTTTCAAAGACCAGAAGTTTTAAATTTTGGTAAACTTTATTTTATCAACTTTTTAATTTAAGATTTTTTTTTTTTTTGTGTGTGTGTGTCCTAGCTTAGAAATCTTTGCCTAACCCAATGCCATAGGCGTCAATGATTTCTTCTAGATGTTTTATATTTTTATTTTTACGTTTAGTTCAGTGATCCATTTCATGTTAATATTTGTTATGGTGAAATAATGAGAGTCAAGGTTTCTTTCTTTCTTTCTTTCTTTCTTTTTGCTGGTTTTGGCTGGGGCTGGGTTTGAACCCGCCACCTCCGGCATATGGGGCCAGTGCCCTACTCCTTTGAGCCACAGGTGCCGCCCAAGTTTCATTTTTTTTAAAATATGGACCATTTAAACACTTATATAGAACGCTTAATTGTTCCAGCACTATTTATTGAAAAGACTATCCCTGTTCCATTGATTTACCTTGGCACCATTTGTGTGGGGGTTTATTTCAATGATATAGTCTATCATTGATCTCTACTTTTTTCACTTTTCTCCTTCTCTAATACAACTCTTGATTTTCCTATCTTAGGGCATCTTAACTCCAGCAGTATTGACGTTTTGGACTCCACCATTCTTTGTTGTGGGGCCTGTCTGGGGCATTAGGGAGGCAAGCAGTGGTTCTGCTTCTGCCTAGTAGATGCCAGTAAACACTTCCCCAGTTATAACAACCAAAAATGTCTCCAGACGTGGCCAAATGGTCCTCTGGGGATAAAATCACCCCTTCTTTTTCAGGATCTTTTTGGCTATCCTAGGTCTTAATGTTCTTTTCCATGTAGATTTTAGTATTTTCTTATCAATCTCTTTTTAAAAGGCCCACTGGATTTTTGATTGGGATTTTATTGAATCCATATTAATCGGGGAGGATCACTATGGATTTTTGATCTGTGAACCTGATGTCTCTCTCCATCTGTTTAGTTATTTTTTTCTTTTCTCTCATCAATGTTTTACAGATTTTAGTGTAACAATAATTTGTATACACGTATTTTATGTTTTTCAATGCTTTGGTAAGTTGTATTATAAGAATTTCTTTGTTAGTATATAGAGAGATGATTTTAAAAATATTGACTGTGGTGGTGTGCAGTGGTTCATGCCTATAATCTGAGCACTTTGGGAGGCCAAAGAGGGAGGATTGCTTGAGGCCAGGAGTACAAGAAGGTAACAAGACCTCATCTTTACTAAAAACAAAAACAAATAAAAGAACAAACAAAAAACCCAGTAAAAACATAGCTAGGATTGGTGGTATGTTCTTGTAGTCCTGGGTGCTTAGGAGCCTGAGGCAGGAGGATCTCTTGAGCCCAGGAGTTTAAGGTTAACAGTGAGTTATGATTTGCTCTACTACACCCCAGCCTGGGTGACAGAGCAAGACCCTGTCTTTAAAAAAATTATAACTAAATAAATACATAAGTATAATATTAACTTTATAGCCTGTAACCCTTCTAAACTCACTTTAGTTCTAGTATCTTTTTGTAGAATCTTTGAGATTTTTCTAAATAAAAAAAATCATGTTATCTGTGAATAAAGACAGTTTTTATTTCTTTCAAATCTGGATGCCTTTTATTTCTTTTTCTTGCTTTATTGCACTGGCTAGAACTTCCAGTACATTGTTGAATAGAAATGGGGAGTGGACATCCTTTCCTTAATCCTAGCCTTGGGGGAAAACATCAGTGTTTCACTGTTAAGAACATTAGCTACAGTTTTTGGGACATGAATGCATATTGAATTTTAGCAAGTGCTTCCTTTATATCTATTCAGATGATCACAAGGATTTTTTTCTTTAGTCTGTAAAAGGACAACCTAAGTTGATTTTAGAATGTTGAACCAACCTGTATTCCTGGGATGAACTCCAATTTAGTCATGATGTGTGCTCCAGCTGGGTCTGATTTTCTAATTTTTCTGCTAGAAAATTTTAAAGTCTTATGTTCATGAGGGATGTTGCTCTGTAGTCTTGTTTCCCTGAAATTCATTGTCTGGTTTTTGTGTAAGGGTAATACTGACCTATAATATAATAGGAAAGTATTACCTCTACTATCTTATGGAAATATTGGTGTGGAATTATTATTTTTTCCTTAAGGCCTGTGGTCTTACAGATGGTATCGAAGCTTACCCAAAGGTTTCTTTAATAAAACAAGAAGTATCAAGTACTTCAAGTTCATTTCCTTATTCTCAGAGATACCAGTGGACACTACAGAGGTTTTTTTTAAGAGAAGCTGGGCTTGGTGGCTCATGCCTGTAATCCTAGTACTCTGGGAGGCCAAGGTGGGTAGATTGCTTGAGCTTACATGTTCGAGACCAGCCTGAGCAAAAGCAAGACCCGTCTCTACTAAAAATAGAAAAACTGAGGCAAGAGGATCACTTGAGCCTGAGTTTGAGGTTGCTGTGAGCTATGATGTCACAGCACTCTATCCAGGGTAACAGCTTGAGACCCTGTCTTTAAAAAAAAAAAAAAAAAGTGTAGGGAAAACAGCCTAGGAGAGGGGAAATTATGATGGATGCACTGAGATACACTCAGGAGACTGAGGTCACCCCCGGCTGCTGTTTATCAAGGCACTTCACTTTTGGGGGCTTCAGTTTTCCCAGATATGAATAAGATCCTCAGAATCCTCCTTTTTTCCTATATTCCCCGCTGTGTGTTTGTGAGCTGTAAGGAGATGTTTGGGTGAAGGTTACATCAACTGCATTTCCTACCTCTTCCTACCTTAGCGACCAAGCCCAGTCAAGCATTCTCATTCCGAAAAGGGAAGAGTTTTCCCATATTTTGCTGTTATGGTTCCAACATGAAGTCTACATAAATATTGGTCTACTGTCAATCTTTATTTGCTTTTAAAAAATTTTAAAAGTGACATATTAAGTTCAAGCAGTACTCAAGTGTATGCAGTAAAATACAAAAGGCCCATGAGCTTCCTAGTTCCCTAGAGTTATGATGTCAAGTAAGAGTGATGAGTCCTTTCAGACCTTTTCTTATACAAATATTTATATCTATAGACATATCCTCTCTTAATTTGTTTTAAGATATAAAGGGTGCAATGTTTAGCACCTTGCTTCTTTTCACTTACCACTGTACTGTGGTCCTCTTTTTCTGCTGACCAAATTTTGTCACGAGAGAATTCGAACTTCTACAGGAAACATAGAGTACAGCTCTAAAATCAAAGGTCAGATTTCACCCTAAAGTTAAGGCCGGTCCTGGTGGTTCACACCTATAATCCTAGCACTCTGGGAGGCTGAGGTGGGTAGATCACTTGAGCTCAGGAGTTTGAGACCAGCGTAAGCAAGAGCAAGACCCTATCTGTACTAAAAATAGAAAAAACTAGCTGGGCATAGTGGTGCATGCCTGTAGTCCCAGCTTCTTGGGAGGCTGAGGCAGGAAGATCGTTGGAGCCCAAGAGTTTGAGGTTGCTGTGAGCTATGATGATGCTATGGCACTCTCCCCAGGGTGACAGAGTGAAACTCTGTCTTAAAAAAAAAAACAACAAAAACCTTGAAGTTAAAATATCTATTCTTCTTAGCAAAGTATCTCAAGAATGGAAGAAAAAGTATCCAGTGTACTCAGCCCTACTATGAAACCAAGTTATAGCTTTCGTATGAAAGCTATAACCCAATTATAGCCCAAGAATAGGGGGATAGGGGATAGGGAGGGAAGGGGAGGGCGGAGGATGGGTGGAGGGAGGGTAATTGGAGGGACCACACCTACAGTGCATCTTATAAGGGTACATGTGAAATTTACTAAATGTAGAATATAAATGTCTTAACACAATAACTAAGAAAATGCTGTGAAGGCTATGTTAACCAGTTTGATGAAAATATTTCGAATTGTATATAAAACCAGCACATTGTACCCCACAATTGCATTAATGTACACAGCTATGATTTAATAAAAAAAAATCTTTATAAAAAATCTCCCATTTTCTCCATTCCTTGGTTGCTTTCCCTAAAAGATACATCCATAGATGTTTAAGGGAAATCATAGATTCTTTTAAACACCCTATAGAATGGGGATAAACATCATGTTTTAACCAATAACATAGATGTAAATAAGGCCGAGTGGCTGCCTTGAGCATAGCCCAAGGTCATTGCTGCACCTGCCTCCTGTTCATTCAGCCAAGGCTTTGGCTAGTATGTCCTAACCACAAAAGGGGAATATGATGTAGATTTATGTATGTTAAATCTATTCTTAGCTTGAAATGAAATCTCCTGATGTCAGAAACACAAAATGGCTTTGGTATTTATGCAGTTCCAGTAAACAGGAAGGTCTAGAATATTTCTAACTTTACTCTTCCACATGCAATATGAAATTAAGTGACCGGATTGAAAAACTAGGAGTCTGAGATCTATCCCAGTACCTCTGTCCCTGGTAATGAATGCTGCTTCCTGTCAGTTTTATTTACAAAATGTTAACAGCAAACTGGGGAGGCTGCAGAAAAATGGGAAGCGTGAGAAGAAAATGTGTTGAAATTAATAGTGTGGCTTGTAAATTCTTGTTGAAAAGGGCTGAGCAAAAATATCTCCCAATTTACATCCTTTTTTATTAAATAAGAAGTCTTTGTTTTGAAAAGAATAGGAGAATCTGGATTAGGAGCATTATTTTGAATATTTTATAATTAAACCTAATGAAAATGTATTAAAAAAAATCAGTACCACAGAGCTGTCCCTGGCAGTTTCCTGTCATTATCTTATTAATACTGGAGATGAATCAAGCTGGTGAATCCTACAGAAAGTGAACCTTTTTTGCTTTTCCAGTGGGACAGAGACTATTCCTTGTCCCTGGTCCGATGATTTTAAACAAGTGTTTTTATATTCTTGTGGCTAATGTAACATGTTTACTTTTCCCCTCCTCAGGTAACAGTCTCCAGAGTTTGGGTTAACACTTCACAATTGCTGAAGTTTTCTGTTTCTTTTCCTCTTAGTATCTCACCCCACTTCTAGGAGAGGGTTGAGGAAATGATTTGCTAAAGGCCACACACAGTGGTCCGGGGATTTTTTTACATTATTCTAAGATTCAGGGGACAAATCGATCACCTAGCTACACAACTATATAAAACTAGCTCAAGTCTGGGGCCCCAGGCCACAGGGGAATCTCATGTGATATATTCAGAACAGGAGTGAAATTTAACTGGGCTGTGTAGACACTAGAATTAATGGATAGAAATAATAGCTAACATTTTGAGCATTTACTGTTTGTATGAGCTCACTCGATTATCACAACAACCTTATGAAGGAGGTTCTGTTATTATCACATGCTTCATCTGAGGGAACTAATGGTGACTGTCCATTGTCACCCAGATAATTGTTAGAGGTGAGGTTTGAACCCAGGTAGTTTGATTCCACAGCCCACCCTTTGCTTCCGTACATTGCCTTCCTGGACATTAGGAGGTGAGATTAATGGCTCAGTCTCACAGGCCCAGTGCCTCTTGCTTCTCCTTCTTCCTACAGCTGGTCTGTTCTTTGGCCTCTTTGTGCTGCCCGGCATAGCTTCTTGGCTCCCCTGACTCTAGACCTGCATGAGGCTTTTTGCTTGCTGTGGTGCTCACTGCAGCCTCAGTGGGCAAGACTTTTCAGTTCAAGTGGCCACCATCAGGTCTCTGTTTCAGTTCCACATTTCTCGGAGGGGGAATCAGATTGCTCCGTCTGTCCAGTGGAGTTAGGGGTCTCTCCCTCATCTGAAGAAGGTGTGCATGGTACAAAAATGGCTTCTTACTCTGACCCCTCCTTCAACCACTGAGCTGAGTTTTAAATGAGATGGTGTGGGCAGGGCAAGCTTCCCTCAATTTGTCTCCTCCTTCACAGCAACAAAAGACAGCTTCATATGTTGGTCCCCTGGTTCTATGAAAAATAACAATGACAAGTGGCCAAATATATAGCATTGGCCAGTTCCAGTAGCATAAATATTCCCACCATGGCTGATTTCAAGGTAGAGGCGGGGTAGCTTACACAGGATGTGTGTGATATTTCCAAGGAGCTCAAAGTCTAGGCTTAACAGGCCAGTCGACCACATGGGTGTATAATTACCCCTGTGGAGTAAGGGAGTAAGCTTTCAAGGTAAAGAGGGTGGAAGTCAGATTTTCTGTGTGTAACCTAAAATAGCTTGAAATACTGTATAGGCAGTCCCTGGGTTATGAACAAGATAAGTTCTATAGATGTGTTCTTAAGTTAAATTTGTATGTAAGTTGGAACAATCCATTTACCTACACGGGTCATTGTGAAAAATTTGAGATATACAAAAATCAAGAAACATAATATCTGTGCAGATGGAACCAAAGGAAGCCCGCCCAGCAGCACCCCTGAGAAGCCCAGCAAACTGTAACTTGCACAGATGAATCAGAAAGGGCACTGTTCACTGTGTTTCTTGGGAGTGAAGTAATGGACCATAACATGGTATGTCTCAAAACTTTCCTAGTGACCACTTATTACCTGTCACAAGCTCCATTATAAGTGTTTTACATGAGTCTGATGTTTAAGGATTTGCTGTAATAGCAAGTTGTACGGATTGGTTGTTTGTAACTCGGGGACTGCCTGTATGCAGTTCTCACTGTACAATCTAGCAGGCACACAGCAATGTTTTCTAAAAATTGTAATTTCCTTTGACGGTGAAGTCTCGCCCGTGACATATAATTAACCCTTTCACTGAATTTCAGATGTCAGACCTCATCTTCTTGAATGGGCTTTGGTTTTGTTTTCTGACACCAAAAGGTGTAATTTTTCTTTGCTTGCAGATGTCAGCACCTCCTCCTCATTTGTGGTTGTCTGGAACAGGCTCCTTTCTTCCACCTTTCAAATCTAGAGATGCGAAGTCCATGTGGTAGCCTACTAGACTAGTTTAGTTGAATACACATTATTAGTCTCCACTGGAGTCTTTTATTTATGATCGCGAGGCCGTGTCTCAGTTCATGCAATTATGCTAAAAGCGGGACATTTTCATGAGTACCACCTCTGACAGCATGTCAGGCACCTTAGCAGATTCAAGGCCTGTCTGCTTGGCCCTTTTCCCCTTGCACGTCTGGGAGCCCTGCCTTCGGTGCACTAGTCACAGTGCTGCCAGTGATCCCCTCCTGATGCGACGATGTTGCTAACCTTGGGTGGTGCTGGCCACTGGGAGATGGAGGGGGAAGTGTCACCAGGGTAGACCTGTCACTTTCCTTAGACATGGAACTCCAGGTGTCCTACTGATGGAAGGTCAGTGTCTTTACCTATAAAAATAGCACAATTAATTTATTCTTTTAATTTCCCTAGGGATGTAGCAAGAGAAAAATTTTACAAGATTCTTCTTTTCAGTTTTATTGAAAAATGTGCCCTAGTTTGTGGATATGTTGACTTCTGAATCAGAAGGCTAACATTTATGAAACAGCTACTGTTGCGTTAGTCTCTGAATCAGGGGTCTTACTTAATTCCTATCCTGATGCTGTTAGGTAGTTCTTGCCCATTTTGCTCTGAAGAAGCAGAGATTGAGAGAGCATTTAAGAAACCAGCTTGCCTAAGGGCATATTACTTGTCAGTGGTGGAGTTGGGATTTGAAACTAGACCTGATTACAGTACAAGTATATATTTTCAGCTATCCAGGGCAATCCTTCCTTATCCACCCAACATTTTATAAAAGTTTTAAACATACAGAAAAATTGAAAGAACACCCATATAGCTACCACCAAGATGATGCAACTAACATTTTGCTTTATCTTCTATCTTTCTGTGCTTTTATCCATTCATCAAGTCATCTTTTAAAAAAAAAATTCAGGTTAATGTAGGGTATATACAATTAGGTCACACTGTTTACATTTGTGAGGTAAAGTCCAAGTTGTAGTTGTGTATTTCACCCAGGAAGTGTGCCATATACCCACACCATCGGTTTGTTTTTTTTTCTGTGACAGAGTCTTATTTTGTCACCCTGGGTAGAATGTCCTGGTGTCATAACTCACAGCAACCTCAAACTCCTGGACTTGAGCAATTCTCTTGCCTCAGCCTCCCGAGTAGCTGGGACTACAGGTGTGCATCACTACCCTCACTTAGTTTTTCTCTTTTTGGAAGAGACAGGGTCTCACTCTTACTCAGGATGGACTCAAAACTCCTGAGCTTGAGCAATCCACCCACTTTAGCCTCCCAGAGTACTGGGATTATAGGCGTGAGCAATCACACCTGGTCTCCCATCTTACGTTTTAATGTATCAAAGAATGTTATAGATATCAGTACAATTCACTCCTATACTCTTTAACATGCACAGCATTGATTAGGTGTCACTATTTGTTTATGGATATTTTGTTTTTGAGGTAAATTTTACATGCAAGGAAGTACAGAAATCTTAAGTATATATTCCCGAGTTTTGACAAATGTATATACCTGTATAACCCAAATCCCTGTACCATCTCTCCAGGAGTAAGTTTCCCTCTGCACCTTTCCAGACACTCCCCTCCCTTACTCGCTCTACACCCATGCAACTTTGATTTGATCTATTTTTTTCATCATGGTTTAGTTTTTAAGTTTTTCATCATGGTTTAGTTTTTAAACCATGTAGGTTTCCTTTTCTTTTAGACAGCCAAATTTCCAGTTCGCTTTGTTCTGTAGCAAAAGATAAAAATGAGCGATGAGTACGGTGGCTTATGCCTGTCATCCTAGCAGTTTGGGAGGCTGAGGCGAGAAGATTGCTTGAAGCCAAGAATTTGAGACCAGCCTGGCCAACATAGCAAGACCCCCATCTCTAAAAAAGTTAAAAAATTAGCTGGATGTGGTAGTGTGCACCTGTATCCTAGCTACTTGAGAGCCTGAGGTGGGAGACTATGACCATGCCACTTCACTGCAGCCCTGGTGACAGAGCATGCCTCTGTCAAATTAAAAAATAAAAAATATTTATCCTGAATGCACTCCAAGACAGGTAGTTTCCCTGCAGTCACGATATGCTGAGTAGTCTGAAATAACGATGCCTGTTGTTTCCAAATTGATTTTCTTTGTTTATGATTCCCAGTGGAGGTGAGTACTGTGAAGGGGATCCTCAGTGCCTTTCACATCCGGGTGCTCAGTAAATACTGTCTGAATCCATACATTCATAGGAATGAGCCTGTTATTGCTAACAGTTGCGCACCATGGCGGGGATGCCCAGGGTGCTGGCGGAGGTTGCAGGGGGTGATTTTGGTGAGTGGGGAGGAGGAGGATAAGGGCAGGCTTTCTGGAGAAAGTGACATTTGCACTAATACCTAGAAGAATGGATTTCAGATAACCAGGCAGGGAATAGGGCCAAGGGCTGAATGTGTACTGTCCTCTGTGGTGGAAAGGAGCTTGTCCTTTCTCAAAACACTGAGAAGGCTGTGTGGGTGGCAGGTGGGAATGGAGGGGAGAGGGCAAGGCAGAGAGGCAGGAGCCGGACCACGTGGGAGGGCGCTGGCCCTTGTCTTAAGAGGCAGAGGCTTTTTTGCCTTAGGGTAAAAGGGTGACCTTGACATTCAATTTTCTAGCCAGTTGAGTTGGATGAAGAGGAGACATGGATGGTATGTTCTGGAATTGTAGTGAAACTAAACACCATTGGCATGAAACTTCCACATTTTAGGAGATCCCTAATTTGCATGAGGAATCCTACACTGATCTTCGGATTCCTCCTGCGATTTTTGTCCCCGCCTCTCTGACTGTCCAGGCAAACATAGTTAGGAAAGCTCCTCTGTGCCTGCAGCTCTTGCCTGCTTTTTCATCGCCTCCATTTCTACCTCTCCTTTGCTCCTTAACTCCCTTTGCATCACCGGTGGAGAGGGGAAGGGATCCTGCCAGTCACCAGTAACTGCCCACTGGCTCACTCCGGCGACAGCTGTCTCACCCCCTTTGCCCACTTGTTCTGTAGATCTCCCAGGGAAGCCGCATTCAAACTCCCGGGTTAAACACCTACCTATGTACCACGTATGTGAAAACCCTCAGCTCGCCACTGACATAACGCCTACCTATTTATCGGACATCTCCACCCATGGCTCTGACAGCTTAGTATTTCTCCCTCGGAGTGAATTCCTCCCTCCCTGAGTCTTGCTCCTCATTCTGAATTTCCTCTGTGCATCCCAGTTCAATGAGCAGGACCACCAGTCATTTGTTGGAGACAGAAATCTGAGCGTTGTAGAAGCTTTTCTGTTTCTCCCCACTTTGTGAAGTTGGCCACTGAATCTTGCTGATGGCATTTCTGAGTGTTCTCGTAACTCGTGCATTTTTCTGTCTCTGCTATCTTATTTCAGGTTCCCCCTCCTCCTGGTCTGTGTTCTTGCCAAACCCATGTCTCCTAATTGGCCCCCCTGCCTGCAGTCTTGGCCCCCTTCAAACCAGTCTCATCCTCCAGCCAGAGATTCTTGTAAAATATAAATCAGCCCAAACCCTTCAGTGCCTCACCATAAGTTAATGCAACTCCACAGCTTAGCAATCTGGGTTCTTTGTGAATGAACCATCTCCAGCTCATACCTGCCACGATAGCCAGACTTGCAGTTCTCCAAAAGCTCTTTCATGCTTTCTACAGTTCATTCTTGCTGCCTGGGAAGCCCTTCCCAACCCTTGTTGCCCAGTTAGCTTCTGCACTTCTTCAAGACTCAGCTGAAGCGCAACCTCTGCAGGTGGCCTTCCCTGGCCTACGCTGTGCCCTCCACTGCAGGAGTCAGGTGCCGTCTTCTCTGCTTCCACCTTCTGTACCATCCTTGATGGTCGCTGGCCTGTCTCCTCCATCACACTGTGAATTCCCTGGTTCTCAAAAGGTAATCCCAGGGGTACAGGGGTTCTGGAAACACTTTCACGGTTGTGATGAACGTGTTAAAACCGTTCTTGTTGCTAGACTATACTTGTGTTTTTCTTTCGTGTGGGTGTGTAGTTGTTTACATATTGGTTTCATATTAGTATTGGGGAGAGGAGGGAGATAAGAGGGGGAAAAAGGGACAGGAGGGGGTAGGAGGGAGGGTGTTTGGTGGGCTCTCACCTAATGTGCACAGTGTGAGGGTCTTCAGCATGCTCCCTGGGTGAAGGGCTCAACTACAACTTGAACTTTACCTTAGAAATGAAAGCAATGTAACCTAAACATTTGTACCCTCATATTCATCTGAAATAAAAACAAAAATCCCCCCCAGTTGTTATAAGTGGGGACACATGCTGTTTTAGCTGTGTCTGTTAGAAAAAACAATGAACTAAGTGGTTAGTGAGGAAACGACATGTTTGGAGCAAGGGGAAGAATATACTAGAGTGTCAAGCGAGGCTAAGGAACACCTGGGAAGCAACGCGTTGCCTCCTGAGCACATAAGACAGTGCTCAGGGAGAAGGGCAGTGCTGCTGAAATGGTTTAAAGTTGGATAAAAGTGGAGTCAGTTGGGCGGCGCCTGTGGCTCAGCGAGTAGGGCGCCGGCCCCATATACCGAGGGCTGTGGTTTCAAACCTTGCCCCGGCCGAACTGCATCAAAAATTAGCTGGGCGCTGTGGCGGGCACCTGTAGTCCCAGCTACCTGGAAGGCTGAGGCAAGAGAATCACCTAAGCCCAAGAGCTGGAGGTTTCTGTGAGCTGTGACTCCACAGCACTCTACCGAGGGCGATAGAGTGAGATTCTGTCTCCACAAAAAAAAAAAAAAAAAAAAAAAGTGGGGTCAGTTTAAGTTCTGAGGTATGCAAGTGTGCAGACAACCTCCCAGACTTGAGAGCCACTCTCTTACAGGCGAGGTTCACTTCTTGTCTGTCTTAGCTCTGGGACTTGCACATACCTAATAGAGACAGGATACTTGTGATGTATACAAAGAAAGAAAGAGAATCTCCTGGTATGTTCTCGGTATACCTATAAAAACCTGTTGTGGATGTATTATTCCTAGTCTTAAAACTTTTCTTGATTTGGTGTGGCGTCTCTTGCCTGTAATTCTAGCACTTTGAGAGGCCGATGAGGGAAGATCGTTTGAGGCCAGGAGTTTTAGACTAGCCTCAGCAGAGAGTAAGACCCTGTCTTTATAGAAACTAGCCTGTGTGATGGTACACACCTGTATTCCCAGCTTTTTGGGTGGCTTGACCTCAGGAGTTTGAAGCTGCATTAAGCTATGGTGACACCACTGTGGTGTAGGCCAGGTGACAGCTGGAGACACAATCTAAAACAAAACAAAAACAGGCTGGGTGCGGGAGGCTAAGGTGGGTGGAACACTTGAGCTCAGGGTGGAACCCTGTCTCTAAAAATAGCCAGGCGTTGTGGTGGGTGCCTGTAGTCTCAGCTACTCGGGAGGCTGAGGCAGGAGGATCTCCTGAGCCTAAGAGTTTGAGTTTGCTGTGAGCTGTGATGCCACGGCACTCTACCAAGGGCGACAAAGTGAGACTCTGTCTCAAAACAAAAAAAACACCCTATCTTGACAATTCTGCCAACAAATTTGTATGGACAACAGCACTAGTGGTGACAACAAGAACAGGGCTCACAAGCTCAGGGGGCTGGCTTCTGTCCACAGATGTGTTTCCAAAAATTAAACACTTGTCAAAAACAATTAAAAAATCACTCAAAATTAAGAGGTTTCCCATAAAGACCAAGATTTCTAGTTACTCTGGAAGTAATCAGAAGGTTGACCATGCTGGGCCTGCGTCTTGCATGGTGTAGTGGGCAACGCTGCCTCTTATTCCCGGCCCGCATTTGTCCCACTTCTTCTCTGTACTGTCTGAGATGAGCTAACTGTGTAACATGCCAGCCCCTAAGTCTGTAATGGCTTAAAGCCGTAGAAGTTTATTTCTCACTCACATAAAGACAAAATGAGTGTTCCTGTTCAGTGGGGACCTCTCTTCAAAGCAGTGATGCGGCGACCCAGGATCCTTGCATTTTGGGGTTTTGCCCTGTTCACTCTGGGGCTCCCAAGGCCGCTGTGCTTGTCTGCGTCCAGCAGATGGACAGGGAGGTCCGAAAGGGGTGCACGTCTGCTGCTCACAGTCCAGGACTACTGCTCTGTTACTTGGCCACGCTGACCTGCAGGGACATGTAATGTTGGAGTGGGCTCAGAAGAGGACCCAGGTTTGCTGAACAGCCAGCTGGCATGCAGTACCTGACCTATTGTGTGTTTTTCACTGCTCACCCCTCTGCGCACTGGTGTTTGCAATCTCTGCTTTCGCAGCAGCAGGCCTTGGAGAGGAGGAAGCCTAGATCCCAGGCACTGTCATGTCTGCTCCAGCAAGGCAGGGACTTGATCCTTTCTGTTCACTGTGTGTACTTGTGCCTAGAGCAGAGTCTGGCACACAGTAGGTGCTTAATAAGTCTTTGCTGGCTGTGTGAAAGACTTCCCCTTTGACCCCTGGCAATAACAACCACCAACATCTGCGTGGTGGTTAGTATGCCCCGATCTCTGCTGCTAGGCTGCACTCTCTCAGGGCAGAGGTGCTAAGATTTGAACAGTCGTGGTAGTCACAAGACTAGAAAGATGGGTCAATGTGAAAATTATTTTCTTTTTTAGTTCTCTCACGCTTTCAGCATTTTTTTGGAGCTGCCTTTAATCTATAAATTGATGAGAAAAATGTAACATATTTTCTCACTGGCTGAGTGCTAGGGTGAAAAAAAATCTGTTTTTCAATCTCTTGTAGTTTTGGTAGGCAAATGGTTGCTACTTCAAGGTGAGATTTTTCTTCCTGTATATAACAAGTGCCAATTCTGTTGACAATTGTACTTTATTTTATTTATTTTTTTTGTGTGTAGAGACAGAGTCTCACCTTATCACCCACGGTAGAGTGTCGTGGCATCACACACAGCAACCTCCAACTCCTGGGCTTAGGCGATTCTCTTGCCTCAGCCTCCTGAGTAACTGGGACTAACAGGCACCTGCCACAATGCCCGGCTATTTTTCTGTTTTGTAGTTCAGCCAAGGCCAGGTTTGAACTTGCCACCTTTGGTATATGGGGCCGGCGCCCTACTCACTGAGCCACAGGCGTGGCCCAACAATTGTACTGTGAATGGATGGTGATCTGCTTCTCACAAAAGTCACTTGGACATCTTTTAGCAGCACCCAGCATGGTGGGCAGAAAGTCTGGTAATTTTCCTGCAGTTTGAGTTCCTGATTGTAGTGCAGTTGAAATAGGTTTTTTTGTTGTTATTGTTGTGACTCTCTGATTTATTTGGGGGCAGGTTTGAGGTTAACTGGAAGGAATTGATTGCATTCTTCCTTTCCTTATAGGAATACAGGTAAGATTCTCCATATCTCGTTATCCCTGGCATTGCATCTTTGCTAGTGAATATGAGACCAGACAGCTTGAAGACCTCACTTGAGCAGTTTATGGTGATAGCCCAAGTATTTGGGGCGACAGGAAGTGTAGTTACCTTTGCATGAAGTACATCCTGTTCTGTAACCAGTGTAACCAGTGTACCCAGTAGGTGGTGGGAAACCCACCCGTCCATTTATTGAAGGGGCTGCTAATATCGCAGTAGCTTAGCTGTAAGTCTTTTTGTCTCAGACTCTGCTTGAATCCCTTTGGCCAGAAAAATGTTCATGAAAAGATAGATGATTACAATAAAAATAGAGATGTATAAACACATAACTAAAAGAAATAGATTTTTACATTTCATCTTAGCCAAAAGGCCGAGAAGTGATAGAAATAGATTTTTACAATATTTGCGGTAGTACTGTGAGATGAAAGGATCAATGTGGAGTAAGCTGGTAGAATTTATGAAGAATTGGGTTAATATGAAGGAGGACATTGAGTGGGGATTGAGTGGAGAAATATGACTTGAGGGGGTTGTTCTAGTCATGTGTGTAACTTGAGCAAAGCTGAGGTAGAGTAGTGAAGGGGACTCACTTAAACTCACTCTTTTTGATCCCTTTAATGTTATCAGTAATGCTAACTTTCTATGTTTTTCCCCCCTTTCATTTAAAAGTTTCAAATATAGGCTCGGCGCCTGTGGCTCAACGGGGCTATGGCGTCAGCCAAGTACACCTGAGCTGGCGGGTTCGAATCCAGCCTGGGCCCGCCAAACAACAATGACGGCTGCAACCAAAAATGGCCAGGCGTTGTGGCGGGAACCTGTCGTCCCAGCTACTTCGCTTGAGCCCAGGAATTGGAGGTTGCTGTGAGCTGTGATGCCACGGCACTCTATCCAGTGTGACAGCTTGAGGCTCTGTCTCAAAAAAAAAAAAAGTTTCAAATATAGCCGGGCATTGTGGTGGGCGCCTGTAGTTCCAGCTACTTGGGAGTCTGAGGCAAGAAAATCGCCTAAGCCCAACAGCTGGAGGTTGCTGTGAGCTGTGACACCACTGGGCAACAAGGTAAGACTCTGTCTCTAAAAAATAAAAAATAAATAAAAAATAAAAGCTTCAAATAATGAATTGATGCTTATTCTAGGGCCCAAAATTTAAGTCTTCCCTCTTTTTTTTTTTTTTTGAGACAGAGCCTCAAGCTGTTGCCTTGGGTAGAGTGCTGTGGCATCACAGCTCACAGTGACCTCCAATTCCTGGGCTCAAGCAAGTCTCCTGCCTCCGCCTCCCAAGTAGCTGGGCTACAGGTGTCCACCACAACGCCCAGCCATTTTTTGGTTGCAGCCGTCATTGTTGTTTGGCAGGCCGGGGCTGGATTTGAAACCGCCAGCTCAGGTGTACGTGGCTGGAGACTTAGCCACTTGAGCCACAGGCGCTGAGCGTAAGTCTTCCCTCTTGCATAGATTTCATCACAATTTCTTTAAAAGTGAAGAAATTTTCTCTTGTTTTTAAGAGAGAATTTGTTGCAAGGTAACCTTTTCATAGCAACAAAGGGAGGTTTTGAGGGGAGGAAAAAATCATTCATAGACTCCCTACATCAATGCCTCAACCATACAGATTTTTATCTGGCTAGAGCACTAGACGTTCCAATTCGGTGGTCAGCTATTAAATAGAAAAATCACACTGCATCCATTCCATACCAGTGTTAGTGGTCCTTGTTGCTTATTAGGGGGAGTTGGGACAGGAACTGAAAGCTTAGAAACTTTTCTAAGGCGAGAGGAGTACAAGCACTAAAAGCTTAGACACTTCTATGGCAGTTAGACATCGGTGGAACCTCTGGATGTGTGGTCAGTGGACTTGTCCCATAGAACGGGAACTAGACAAGTTTGGGGATGATTGAACTTAGATGGCGAGTTGAAGACAGCAATGGCATGAGCTGTAGAAAGATGATCTGATAAGTGATGGGCTGGAAGGTTAAAACGAGCAAAGCACTAGCCCTTCCCCAGGGAAGAGTCCACACTACCTGCTCCCGCGTCATCACTCACTCTTCTTCCACCCATAGCCTCGTTAGAAGAAGAAAAATCACCCACAGTCCCAACAGTCTGGCAGCCATTGATAAGGTTGGTGTATTTCCTTTCATCCTTTGTTTTTTGCCTTCTGCAAAGACATTACTAAACCATCATGGTTTTCTAGTTGACCTATTATGAACAATTTTTGTGTTTCAAATATGGTCTTAGTTAATGATTTAGTAATCAGTTATGTCTCCTAATTGTCTCTTCTTTTAGCAATTTTTAGCTCCTTCTTCTCCGGGTAGTGTTTATAGAGTCTTAAGATTTTTATTTTTTTGGAGAGGGGAGAGGAACACTTCTCTATTCTAAATTTTGCTGGTTAATTGCCATGCAACCAAAGAACTGTTAGAAGATAATTCAGATGTCCTTTTCAGTGTTCTATTCTCATTAATCCTAAGGGTTGAGTAGATGCAGTTTTATCCTCTGTTTTCTTTCTTCAGGTAGTATAAAATTCTTGTAAGTGCCCAAGCTTATCTGGTGGTTGAGACTTCAGGAGGTGAGTTGGCCATCTGGTGAGAGGGACGTCACCTCCTACACCTCCCATGGAGGAATGCACCTCCCATGGAGGAATGCCATCCACAGGGCCATGGTTCTGAATCCCCCTGGCTCTGCCCGCTGCCCACTGGCCATCTGTTCCCCCTCACCCTCCGGGGTTTATTTTGGCTGTGCATACTGACTGATGAGCTCTCTTTTGAGTCACTTGTGCCCACCTTGTTTTTTTTTTTTTTTTAATCCCTTCCCAAACCATGGAAATGGTTCCTGGTTGTGCGTTCAGAGTGTCAAGAAGAAGGAAGGAGGACATAGCCACATTTTGGTTACGCTCTTGTAACACTCTTTTCTTGGTTTGGGCTTCTCCACCTTGTGGGCTCAGCTTCTTAGCTCACAGCATTGTAAAGCCAGCCCTTGCTGGCAAGGAGCTAACTCCACGCATGCTGATAGGAGATTCCTCATTGATTTGTTGCTTATCTCATGCCATCTGTAAGAAAGATGTTTAATTAATCTGTTCTGAATTTAGTATTAATTAATCTAAAAATATTTCTGGGATAATTGTGTTGGCTCTAGCCTTTCAGGTATAGCGCACCTTTAAGAGTCGGTGACTACCTGCCGATGTGTAGAAATCAACCGATCAAATACTTACAGAACAGGCATGATGTGCTAAGGGAGACCGGTGCTAGATGAGATTCCCAAAGTAGTACCAATAGTGCTTTTAAGGAATATATGCAAGGACATGATTGCATGAAAATAGCTAATTGATTGTGAAAGGTAAAGAATCCAGGTGTAAAGTAAGTGGTACAGATAATAAATGGATTGAGCTGTCAAATTTAGCACCCACTGTGCTATGGGTTACAATGGGAATGGACTGCTGGGGTCCCTAGTGCTAAGAACCTGCCTGTAAGGACAGTGACTATTGAGTGCCTGTGATTTGGGACCTCACGAGCTAGGATGGTGCTAGGAGTGCCCCGGGGGCTTCTGAGTTATTGATTTTTTTTTTTTTTTTTACAGGAGCAAGTCTCAGAGAATCACATACCAGCAATAGAATGTTTAAAAGGGAAGCTGGCATTTTGCTTCAGAAATATATTCTTAGCTATAACACACAGCGGAAATTGTGGAATAAAATTATCTTTAAACTGTTCTTGCTTGAATTGCCTAAAAATTGTAGAATATCTTTACTGAACAACTCTGTGGCATTTAAGTTATAGTAAAAGTAATAATTTCTACTTACAGGCAGTCCCTGGGTTAGGAGGTTCTGTAGGTTTGTACTTAAGTTGAATTTGTGTGTAAGTTGGAACAGGTATATTTACCTATTACCTGTAATAGCCTCTGTTCCTAAGTGTGAGTTGCATATCAGTTGGATGTTTGTAACCTGGAGACTTACCGAAATAGCCCATTTTGTTAAGTGTGGATGGTACATAAGTCAGGTATTTGTACCGTGGGGATTGACTGTATTTTGTTGACATTTACCATGTTTGACTGTATTTTGTTGACATTTACCATGTTCCTGACACTGTGCTAGGTGCCTGACGTGCTTACTATGGCATTTAATATTTGCACATATATTATGAGGAAGAACTGTAATTAGTCACATTTTGCAGATGGGAAGACTGAGGCTTAGATGATGTAACTTGCATGGGACCCACAGCATGATGTTGGATCTGTCCCTCTGAACCCAAGGCCTGTGCTCCTGTCCACTGCCGTGCTGAACACTCTCCATGAGTGTCTCTGCTCCCCCTCTGCCCAATGGGCTGCAACCCAGGCCTAAGGATGGGATAGAGCAGTTATAGCTGCTCGGCACACATTGTGGTGTGCATTTCAGCTCCCACATCTGCCATCTCTATAGTATGATCTGGGCAAGAAGGACCAAGGTGTGAGGGATCATGGCCGTGGCCACAGTGGTATCCACATTTGTGTCTTCTCATTTCGGATTTCAAACACACACTAATGATGTGTGTGTGTGTGTTTCCAGTCTGCTTTTATTGGGGATAATGAGTATTGACTGGATTGTGTTTTGTACCTTCCTCTCTGCCCCCAGAGTGCCTGAAACTCAAGTACACTGGCATGAATTCTAAAGAATTTTTATGAAATTCTTCAAAACTCACACAATACAGATTTAATCAATTGGGCTTTGCTCTTGTTTCAATCCTTAAAAAGCACACCGACCTGAGTCTCATTGTGGCCACATCTACATAAAATTTAGACACCGTGGAATATGGTCCTGAACTTGCCCTTTGAACTTGGTGAACTATGAACATATCCCAGGGACCCATCATTTGCCTACCCTTGGTGGCCACTGGGTTTCTTATGCCAGCAATATTGAAAGTAATGTTTTAGTTTCCAGCCACCCTTTATAAAATTCACATAAATTTATGCCAGAGAACTGGGTCTGAGGTGGGTGTTAAGAATTTCCTATAGCTATGTGCTCGGTTTTAAAATTTCCAATAGATTTCTTGTACTGTTTATCTCTTCAGCAGTAATTATTGAGCACCTGCTGTGTGTCAGGGCAGTGTTCTCTTTGACCTAAAGGTACACCATTACTTTCATCCAGCTCACTTCTCAGTAACCTCCATCGCTTAGTTATTCACCAAACATTTGCTGGATGCCAATTGTCTGTAGGGATTGTTAGGTGTTAGGATAGTCATAAATATCTACGATATGCTAGGCTTAGGCTGGGGGAACCTTGATCAAAGAAATGCCACCAGGCATTGGAGCCCAGAGGAATCCCTCAGAAGAGAACAAACAAATGAAATAAATAAATTTAATCCATCTCTTTATTTTTTTTTACTGGGACCCATAAAAGAAACATTGGGTCAAATTAAGTAACTGATAACTTTGGTTTACATTTTAGGATTTGGTGACCTCTTTAGTTTTAAGCATCACCAACAGGATGAAAGAATAAAATTGCGGGCAGCTCCTGTGGCTCATCCAGTAGGGTGCCGGCCCCATATACCGAAGGTGGCGGGTTCAAACCTGGCCTTAGAAAAATAGCCAGGCGTGGTGGCGGGCACCTGTAGTCCCAGCTACTCGGGAGGCTGAGGCAAGAGAATTGCCTAAGTCCAGGAGTTGGAGGTTGCTGTGAGCTGTGTGACGCCACGGCACTCTACCGAGGGCGATAAAGTGAGACTCTGTCTCTACAGAAAAAGAATAAAATCGCCCTGTGAAACATTTTCCTGCTTTGACTCTCATTTTTCTAAATAGCCAACCCAACCTGGGGGCAAAGAGAATGCGTATCATGAGCCCCCTTTTCTAGATGCATGACGTCAGACACACAGAGACTAGATGGTTTGCTCAGGGTGACATAAGCTGGTTAACGAGAGAGCAGGGACCAGAGTCCTTTCTCATTGTCAGCCACACCCTGGTGGGAGAGGAGTGTCTGTCACTGGGGGGCCCACAGCATAGGCAGAGCAGAGGGGAAGGGAGAGAATAGATTGCAAGTGGCAGGGGAGGAAGGTACGGGCTGAACAGCATGGTATTTGGTATTTGGGGGCTTACTATGTGGGATTTTGGGTTTTGCAGTGAGGTTGCCCTTCTCTGGAACTAACTGGAATGTGTGGGTGGGAAGCTGTTTTGAATTTTCCTGGTTCTTCCTGCCACCTTTATTCTTCCACCTTCATACAGAGCCTCCTCTTTATTGAGATTCTTGCCGTCCTTCCTTGTTGCTGTCACCTTCCGACCTTACAGGCACCTGACTTCATTTATTAAGGATTTGACACTGTTTCTTTTTTTGAGACAGAGCCTCAAGCTGTCACCCTGGATAGAGTGCTGTGGCATCACAGCTCACAGCAACCTCCGATTCCTGGGCTCAAGTGAGTCTCTTGCCTCTGCCTCCCAAGTAGCTGGGACTACAGGCGCCCGCCACAACGCCCGGCCATTTTTTGGTTGCAGATGTCATTGTTGTTGGGCGGGCCCGGGCTGGATTTGAACCCGCCAGCTCAGGTGTACGTGGCTGGCGTCTTAGCCTGTTGAGCCACAGGCGCCGAGCGAGGATTTGACACTGTTTTAAAAAGTCTCTCTCCAAGCTGAGGCCTATTTGTCTGTCCAAGAACATCAGTGTCCACGTTTTATAGCACCCTGCTCTTTCCCCACGATAGTGAATTTTTTTGACTTCTGAATTTGAACTGTTTTTATTTTCTCCTCCATCCAGCCCAACTTTGCATTGGCTGCACTCGGGACTACCCTGAGGAGCTTGCACCAACTCCAGAGTCCCTGACTTCAGATTCCGTTGTGTGGTCGTAGCCTCTTATCATCCTGGTGCTCACAGCCTTGTTCCCACTTTGCCTACTTCTTGGTCCCCCTGAGAAGGTTTCTACTCCTTCCACCTCTGACCTGTGTCTGGTCCACCTTCTCCATTCTGCTTCTTTTATCTTTCTGTGCAGCCCAAGCGCCCTGCGTGTCTCAGCCCCCGTTTTCCCGTCTTTCTCAACCTGCACACGCTCAGCCTTGGGATACTCAGCCACTCAGCTGGTAATGCGATGCCTTGATGATTTTCTAGCATCCCTGGAGTCGCCTGGCCCGGTGCTGTCCATCTCAGCAGGGTTGTCAGTGCCCCTTGCAGTCTGTTCATGGATTCCTCATTAGAGCCGTTTCTCGTCTTCCCAGGTGGAACTTCCTACTGACTCTCCCTGAGCCTGCCCATTTGCTTCCGACCACCGAGTATCCCTTTCAACAGATGGCTTCCGCAGCACCTTCTTTCCCTCTTCACTCCTGAACATGGGTGTGCCCTACGGTTCTGTCTTACAACATCTAGGTGTGCATGGTTTACAAGGACACATCTCCAGCATAGTCCCTTCTGCACGCCAGCCCTGCTCTGCCCTCTGATGAACACTTGGAGTAAGCTGGCCTCTTGCCCCTCACGTGCAGCTGTTTCCCAACCTGCTGCCCTGACCTGGCCATCCTGCGGTCTCCCCAGCCTTGGTGAGTGGAGCTATCTGTTCGTCCACTCAGGCCGGAAGCTGCAGAGGCCTCCTCCTCTTCTCTTCGTTCACCTTGAGCATCTGATTATTCCTGTCAGTTCTTTCTCCTTAACATTTCCCATGGATGCTCCCACCTCCTATCTCCCTCCCTCAGGCCCCCACGATCTCTCACGGGGAGCTACAGAGCTCCTTATCTGGTCACCCCGTGCCCAGCTCCCTCATCACTCCCACTTCAGTCTGTCCTCCTTGGATCTCTCTAAATCATAAAACAAATCCTATCCCCTCCTTCAGCCTCAGGCTGGAAATTCTCAGATCTATTTTATTGGATTCACAGTGTTACCTGCACTATGTTTAAAAATGATTTTCTTGGGCGGCACCTGTGGCTCAAAGGAGTAGGGTGCTGGCCCCATATGCTGGAAGTGGTGGGTTCAAAACCAACCCTGGCCAAAAACTGCAAAAGAAAAAAAATTTTTTTTTCTTTTGGCTTTACTTGCCTATACAAATATGAGAAGAATCTACATGAAGATCCAGATTTCTGACTTATCTCAATAACCAGAAGTCTTGGCCCCTGGCTTCTGCATCCCCCGTGGGAGCGGCTGGCTGGGGCAGAGGGACAGCTCTCCAGTCAGTCTAAGTGCCCCCCACCCCCGTGTGCTTCACTCACTGTGCCACCTGCCTGGTTCCTGCATCTTCTGAGTTAGTGACCTTTGACTTGTGGCATCAGGTTGGACCTCCTCTCACTGCCAGAGCCCTGCTCTAGTCCTGGGGCCCCGCACCCATAGAGCTTAATTTCTGGGAGCACCTCGCCATTGGCATTCTCTTTCATTCCTCTGTCTTGGCACACATCTCTTCTTCTGGTTAAAATGTCCCCAAGAGGCAATCTTTTCTGAGGATCTTGGCAACCAAGTAAGATGACAGTTTCATCTTTAATCATTTGGACTGGGATCTGTGAACCCCTAGGGTGGTCTTTTCTAATGGAGGTGTATAATAAGAATACATTTTACGGCTTGGCACCAGCCACATACACCTGAGCTGGCGGGTTCAAATTCAGCCCGGACCGGCCAAACAACAACGACGGCTGCAACCAAAAAATAGCTGGGCATTGTGGCAGGCTCCTGTAGTCCCAGCTACTTGGGAGGCAGGGGCAGGAGAATGGCTTGAGTCCAGGAGTTGGAAGTTGCTGTGAGCTGTGATGCCACAGCACTCTACTCAGGGCAACAGCTTGAGGCTCTGTCTCAAAAAAAAAGAAAAAAAA